>JBBMKC010062198.1:0-17519 GCA_037834085.1 Bipalium vagum | reverse complement strand
CCATAAGCTCTTGCTCTTTTGGTTTAGAATTGTTGCTGGTTGGTGCTGGGACCTCTTTTTCTATGGATCCCAACAAACATTGAAAAGAGTCGGACATAAATCGACCAATAAACAGGACAATATTTGGTTTCTTCATGAATCCCATATAGCAACACTGTGATCGGGATACTTTTGAGTGGGTGAAAAACATTTTGATTGTAGTATTCCCAAGATATAAAAAGGCCATAATCCCAAATAATAAGGAAAAGATAAAGAATGATGGTTCGATTTAGATTTCAAACAAAGTACTCCAAACGCTATACACGGATCACCAATGCTTCTCTACAATCAACAATTTTTCCATCGCACTGCAAACAATCACAGACTTTTTAATCGAAGAAATGTTTATATTGCTTGGTTTTCCCCATAATCACATGAAATTATATCTTTTTATGTTTCATTTTAAAAAGACGTTTACAAAAGTCCACTTGTCTATCTATCATAAAAAAGCAGTCAGAAATGGTAAATTTCTTTCATTCCTATCTGAGTGATTTATTTAATTCTGAACCATAATATTATTTGGAATATCTAATGAGCATATATTGCATAAGTTTTTATTTGTTGAAGCTATAACTTGAATTTCATCTATAAAAGTTTCCATTTATAATGTTATAACTTAATTTAAAAATTATAAAGATATTAAAATTTAAGAACTAAAAAAAATCTTTGATTAAAAATTGTAGTGATTATATTGAAAATTTAAAACAAATCTCATTTTGGAAGTACGAGAACGGTAAAAAATTCTATTATTTTAATTATTATTCATATTTATAATTCCTATCATAGCATCACCAGTAACATTTAAAAATTTATTTTCAGATTCAGTTTGAATAAAAGTAATTTCTTCTTTTATTTTATTATTTTTATTATTATAATCATTATAAAAATAAGGATTTTTAAAATGTGTAAAATTATTATTTTCAGTTTTGACTACTTTGATTTTGTCTCGGGAGGTTTTGCCGACTTCGTTCATATCCATTTTTAAATATTTTTATTGAGGCTTTATCTCTAAGAGCGTAGCGATCAAGTCTTTTATGTCAAATATTATTTTAGAAAAATCAATATTATTAAATAATTTGTATAAAACATATAAAGTTAATTGTTCACAATAAGCCAAATCAGTTTCACTTTGAAAATCAAATTTATTATACTCTTTAACATGTTTTTCTAAATCTTCAACTGGTGGTAAAACATAAGAGCCAAAGTAATAACTGTTGTAATATCAAACCCAATGTATTCATTTTTGATTTAACTTTTGATAATTAATAATTAAAAGATTTTCAGATTTTATTCTTTTTTCAGTAATCTCATCTTTCATTAAAACTTTTGAGGGGATCTCAAAATCTTCAACAATATCTATTAAATTAAAATTTTTTGTTGCATTAATTCCATATTTACAGAAAAACTCAAGTAGATTTAAAATCATTTTTTAAAATAAAATTTAGAAAAATATTTTTACTTCTCTAAAATAAGAATTTTTATATAAAGGTTGTTTAAATAAACAAAACTTTTCATATAATTTAAAATGAATATGAATGCTAGAATAAACAGTATTTATAATATAATAGATAGAGTTATTATTCAGAATTTTTATGAATTTTTACCGGATTTGATTGAAATTTTGAATAAATACGAACACGTATTTAATAATCTTCTGGTGAATGATGTATGATATATTTTAAATAAAGTTTCTCTAATTGATCATATTATCTCAGGCACCGAATTCCACAGATAGAAATTTGGTTATGGAGTCATATAAAAATCCTATTCAAATACCTGGCCTACCACAAAAAATTACATTGACTCAAGATTTTATTCAAGAAACAGTAATTATAAGCGATTTATTTCAGCTCAATGAAATGACGTCCGTTGAGTTGTTATTAACAGCTGAAGCTGAGATGGCCTCTAATCCAGAGATTGGGAATCGTGGACTGATATCCGTATTAAAATATTATATGTCTCAGAGGACCATTGTTGAGTCTTTAAGAAATATATTGCAATCAAAATTAGTTATCACATCTACAAATCCTCGGGCTATCGAAGTTTTAAACTTTCTAGAAACGTATTCAGACAGCCTATTTCAAAATGGATTATTCACTAAATTAATAAATAAGTTGAGAACATTAAATATGAAATCAGAGATCGAATTGTTAGAAAATCAAAAGGCACTGGGAAATGCAAAACATCGACGTCAATTTCATGTGATCTATACGGATATTAAAAATACACTAGCTGAGTGCATTATGTTATATTCATTTAAGGCACCTTTATCGATAAGTTATTCAAAATCTGTAATAGAATTTGTCAGAAATTATTATTTAGAAAATGAAAATTCAATAAAAGTAGGCTTATTTTTTAACTGGGATTTTTTAAAAAAAATTTTATTATGTTAATTAATTATAAGATTCATGATTACATAAGATTCACATTTTATTATAATGCAAAGATAAATATAATGTAATTATTTTTATAATTAATATTTTCAATACCGATTTTTCAATAAATTATTTATCAAACAATAGAATTATTATCAAATCTAATGGTTAAAATGTTTAAAATGATTTCAGAACGACGAAAATCTGTTGGAACATGTATGCATTATGAAAGATGCTGACAGATGCTTTCTTTATTTACTAGTGACATTGCTGAATTCCATGAATCCTATTGTTACCGGTAATATAGAATATTTGAATGCGTCGATTTATGTTCTATTAGGCCTAAATCATCCGCTTTTAACTGACAATGAATATATTCGATCGATGAATGAAATATTGAAGACTAATTTCGCAGAGAATCATTTGAAAGATTCTCAAATGAAATCGATTGTTGAGAATTTCAACCAAGTGCTCTGCCTTCAATGGATGATATCATTGCAAAAAGCTACTCATCTGAAACAGGAGAAAGCAGTTAATTTTGGTCTACAGACCACATCGAATTTCGGAGATTACGATGATTTATTCGAGACTGATTCATTTAGCTTTGAATCCTCAAATATATATGAATGTTTCTCTTTCATGACTCAATTAGTAAATGTAGAAGGCTTTCAAGAAGAGGTTTGTGTACAAATTGTGAAATAAATTAATAAAAATCTATTTAGAATGTATGGATGAAGTGCTTTCACGATTTCGTTTCCGATTTCATTATTTACATGCCAAAAATGCTCAAAGACTTAAAGACCGAGAGCTTGCGCTCAAAAACAAGTGTTGCATATTTTTCATCGATTCTTGACTTTATTGGACATCTGCATGGGTCACCACAAACTTTGTATCAATCATCGACTACAGTAAGCAGCGAATTTCTTGAATCGCTCGTTCTGGATTTTTTCTCACCACACGAGATCATATGCAGCACAGATATTCCATCAATATTGATTTTCGAAGAAAAGAACTGGGTTGTTAAATCCAATGATTCTTATCGTCAAGCCACACTGTTTAAATTCATCCGCGATTGTGGCGAATTGTCAGGAAATGCAGAGCTGTTTATTAATTATATTTTCATGCTCAAGGGATTGTGTAACAGTGAACGAATATCTGCTTACATTTACAGCCTTCTGAATGGGAACCAAATCGGTTTGTGTTTATTCATTGAAAAGCCAAGTTGATATTTTTAATGTCACTTGCTTATTTTAGGTAACCAGTCTAACAAATTAACATGGAGCTGGTTTTCTAACAGTTTCTATCAGTACGCAAAATATCTGATGGCCAATCCTCACAAATCACAAATAATGGATCCAATGGAACTTGACGGTCTTTTGGTTGTATTGCAGCTGATAAAAAAAGTGACAATCACGGTTCGTAATTGATTTACACGTTTTCTATTTTTCTTAAATATTTTCCATAAAAATAGAATTTAAAAGTCTGTGATGCCATGGTTAACAATGAATCATTGATGTTGACACAAAACATTGTTCTGCTTTTGTCTTGTGCAATTCCGAAAATACTGAAAGCAGAATTATTGAACTGTTTGGCTGTATTTTGCCAGAAAACGTCCGCTGCCAAAAACATATGGCACCTAGTTATCAGCAGTTCTTCGGAAACCAGTGGTCCAGGGATTTTAGCAGAACTTACCGAAAGTGAGCCGAAATTGGAAGAGTTTTGTATAACAAGAGCTTTTCTAAATTTTCTTTTGGCTGTGACGCCACAAATCTTGTCCAATAGTCCACTACATGATCAACCACCAATGGACTTTTCGCATTCTGCTATCACTAATCAGTACGCCATGACTGAAAATCTGACTCAACTGGTGCAGACTGTGATGGAGACTGTTTTCGTTAAGCATTCGAATCGAACCTATCGAAACATTGAGGAAAAGGTATTGATCACTATTATAAACTCCTTTTATGATAGTTAAAAATAAATTAAAACAATTTATCTAATTGAATGTGTTTAATATTTCCAGTTCGCAATTTGTGAAAGTTTCCTCAAATTGTGTGGAAAGTGTGTCGAATCATTTCTGTCGAAGACTAGCAACACAAAGAGTATAAGAACTAAAATATCGTGGTGTCAGTTTGATCCGGGATTTTTTATTATTTCCCAATTGCTGAGTGAATCATCATTTTTCAAGGCCATTATCAACCTTATCGATAGTGGCTATGTACAAATAACGGAGTTCTTGAATAATGTCACTTTCGGACCGAAGACCGTTAGAATTGAAGCTGTTGAATTGTTGACAAATTCGATATTTCTTGCCCTTGATCTCATCGCAACCGTGTTGGAAAACGAATCGTTTTTAGTGGAATTGAATTCGAAAGTCAAGTATGAGTCGATTGTTGTGTTTTGGTTTCATTGTCCTTTTCCAAAATTATTCTACACTTTCCAGTAACCAGTGCAAGAATGACAATTACAATCGACGAAACTTTCGATTTAATAAAACGAGAAATTTCATTCCTCAAGAACTCAGTCAATTGCTGGTGACAACAAATTGCACTCGGCCAATCTTTTCAAATCTGATAAAGTATATTGGGATTGTTGATGAGAAGGAGAATATTGCATGCAAAGCGCTGACTATTTTCAACCATTGTGTGAAACTTGTCCAGCCACATAGTAATTTGTTGTTGATGTTAACCAATCGCAACGTTAGTGTTGATTTCAATTGCTTAAAATGTAAAAAGAAATTGATTTTAGGTAATCGATTTGAATTTGTTGCCTCTGATGGTGACTTGTATCGACAAATATGGAGAAAAAGATTGTAATCTGGATGTAGAAAATGTCGATAATGAACAGTGGACGAAGGATTTTTTTAATGGCAAAGATACAAATTCTCCTCGAACTCTTGTGTTGAAGATTTTGATCAATTGTCTTCAACAATCAACACCAAATCTCGGACAATATTTAATGGGATTTGTCTGTGACAGTGCACTGTCAGTGAAGAGGACATCACTTCAAGTAAGGGTTTAGACTAAAAATTATTTACAGTTGGGAAATTGTTGTGTTTAGGAAGCTGGCGTCGGTGATTTTCCGAAAACTTGTCTGCATTCGTTATTAAACTTGATTCAAAGACTCATGTCCGACTTTGTATCCGATCCATTGTTGAAGGATTCTGAAATTTCCGAGGATTACCTGCCTGTAGTCATTGGTAATATGGTCGATCTCAACTTGGCTTATCGCATCTTGCACTTGATGGCCAGCAACACACATACATCCAACGCTGTTCTAAGGTTCATTAGAAGTAATTACCAGTTCATTTTCAACCAATTAGATCTTCTCGCATTTAATACGGGAATATTGAAGAAATATCCAGGTTCGTTTGGCATTGAAATGATTTAATTGATTATAATTATCTATTGTAGAACTACGAGCACTTGTCTGGAATCAGAAGTCATGTGTTCTAAAAATAATCGCTATCGAATTGAAATTGTGTACTGCCAATCAACAGCGCTCTTATATTTCAAAGTTATTGACATTTTTATTCGGAGGTAAATGGGGGTTTACAAATTTTTCTCACATTTTATGTTTATCAATATTTTAGAAGATTTATATTTGTCCAATGGAAAGACTTTTCTCAATTGGTTGTCCAATGAAAGTAAAGGAAATTAAATTCATTCTGCATTGATAACACTACTGTTCCACTAGATTCTTGTAATCAAGGGCTTATTTATCATTTACTTGAAGACTTTGACATTACCGAACCAATCGAAATCAACGACTTGTCATTTGTTCAATGTCTTAAACAAGATATATTGAAAGAGGTTTGATTTTATTGATTTATTTTTTGTATTTTTAGTTGGATTTTTCCTTTTTGTAAAGTATTTGAAAGATTGTCTCGAAGACACATACATGGACGTTCAACTATTGAACAGTAAAAAGTTGAAACAAATTATTTCCTTGGATCTCAATATGGCCATGGACGATGAGTATATGCAGCTTGTTCATCAAGAAATCGAAAGCATTCATCAATTTGTTGATAAATACAATAAAAATATTACATTGTTGCACTTCGGAAAATTGGCCGTTGTAGAAGCTTGGCGTCAGGTTGTGGAGGTTGTCATGCTGTTCGAATGCAGCAGCGAGGACTATATTGATGTCGACATTAAGAGACAGAAAATTTACCTTTTGTTGCGGCTGATAAATGAAAAGGTAAGTTACGATTGAATTTCGCTGAGATTAGTTTCTACGTGTGTGTAATTTTCTTCCTTAGATTTTGGCACCTAGTACTCCGAACTGTCTGTTGACTCCGTTTAGTAGAACCAGTCTCGTTTTAGCTGGTGTTTTTGCAGGAATGTTTGTAACGGAGATTCAAGTCAGTCGATTCACAACGAACGTGATGCCTGATGATTTTGTGGACAACGAAAAAGAAAAGCGATTGGAGACGATTGATTTGGAAAGCTTGTGCAACCAGCTGCAAATCTTAATCAAAGAAACAGTGATGTGCATCATGGAAATCGGTTTGTGTTTATCATTTCCATACTCTGGAATTCCATTCTTAAATTTTACCATTTTTAGATTACAAGTATCAAAATACTCGAATCAAATTTTACGGAGTGCTCACTTATTTCCTGCAAACAATTTTCCAAATATGTCAGTGTCTCATCTCATTTTGTTTTGCCATTTTAATATTTTTCGTTCCCAGGTAACTTGCGGCCGGATTTTATTGATTGCCTATCGACCTTGTATTTGACAATCAATAACAGCTCATCGTTGTATTTAGAAAATATTTCTGACAAGTCTCTGTATTCCACGGTTTGTAGTGATTGTGTTAGTGGGAACATTCACCTAGCACTGACATCATTGGGTGTATTGGATTCTCTATTGTCTTTAGACAACGATTATGGAACACTGGTCTCCTATATCGTATCTCACGGATATCTAAATGTAAGGAAAAATCATATTTTGATTTATCAATTGATTTTTTATTGATTTCAGAATTTTATCGATAGTTTGATGAGAGATTGTGAGAACATTTTCAATAATATAAAGCAGTCTCACGACATCAATTACATACACGACACGAACAATTCCAACGATTTTCACTCATATTATTTGTATGTGTCCCGAATGACACTGTTGTGTACATTGTCGAAATCGCAGTCGGGTGCTTGTGCCGTGATTCAGTGCGGTGCTCTGACCAGCTTGTCGCGCAGTAGTCTGTTCAAAATCCAACATCCGGTCAAAGCCCCAGAAATCCTATGCACAGAAGAAGACGTTGAGGTGGAAGATCTGGATTTCCAATATCGCAATATCATTTCCTTTGTCGTGAATTTATGCAACACGATTTTGAGTAGTCTCGGTAAAATTGAGATCTTCACTGGAAAAACGTTTTTATCAACAATTAAATCTTTTTAAAAGGAATTGAAAAAAGTGACGCTGTTCGCGAAGTTTTGATATTCATTGGTGAAGCAATCGATAGTCTTTGTGCATTTTTCCAATGCTCGATCAATTCTATCTGCACAAACTCGTTGAAAGAAATGATCCACATCAGCAATTTGTTTGTGGTTCTCGTGCCGGGAATCTTAAAATCGAAATCACAATCTGAGTAAAAATTGATTTCTCAATTGTTATCGTAACGGGATTTAATGAAAAAATCGATTTTCTTTTAGAATCGAATATAAATATCGAACGCTGGAAAAAATTCGAACAAGTTGTTCAAATATGATGGTATTTCTGTTGGGTCTTTTGAATAAACCCATTCAGAACGAAAACGAATTGATGCAATCTTTCTTGTTGGTACAACTGATGAACGATTTTCTCTCTATATCCAGTGCCATTGTCAATCCCTGTGTGCAGGATTCCAGTCGAATTTTCTTCACCTCGCACATCGACAGTGCCATAGGAGGGAAAAACAGTAAGTTTTCATTTACATCATCAACAATTGATTTATTTTTGAAGTTGTAGCTCATTAATTAATAACTTTTTTTGAAAATATTTTTCATTGATTGGTGGAACATGTGATTAATTGTTTTTGATTGATTTTAGATTGGAATTCTGCCATTAGAAAAATTTCCCAATCAGTCATGTCGGGAAACAAGCCTCCTTTGAGCCTGTTGATAATCATTCTTTACAAAATGCAGGAGTGCTTCGAAAATACGCGAAAGAAATTGTTATATTTTGTGTCACCGGATGTGAATATTAAAATCACAGATCCGAAAAAATCTTTGTCTCTCTTTGAAGTGGAAGAAAATTTGAGAAAAATGTCCACCGATCAATTGCAAAGTTTGTGGAACTCGGTTTTTGATAACGCCGCACCGGTGACCAGCCAATCACAATTCAACGGGGATCAATTGATCACAAATGCCATTGAATACATTTCCAATAAGAGCTCGGTGGAGTGTGATCTCGTGACAGACCTTTTGGTTGTGTACAAGCGAATGGAAAATGTTATGAAATCCATAATCTGTGAGTTGCGTTTCTCGTTTTATTGATTACTTTTCGTAAAGGGTCTTTGGAAAACTGCTGCTTCCTGCTCTGGAACCACATTTTGTCATATAGGTCCTCGGAAGACACGGAACTTGTGTTCAATGACAACAGCATTCATCCAATTCAAAGGATCCAAATTAGACAACAATTCAAAATTGAATCGGATCAGATCAAAGGTGGTGCTGTTGCGAGTGATGACATTGCCGTCAGCGTTTCGAAATGCATTGATGAAGAATTTTTGCACAAGATTCAATCTTCTCTGGAGGTAAAATCAAAACCTTTTGGAAGTGTTTTTATTGATATTTTTTATTATTTATTTTACAGATGTATTCGTCTCCTGATGAATCTTTTTCGTTTTCCAAGATCTTAATCCATAGACTGACAAGAATAATCAAGTTGTGCTGAGTCTTGTTGTTTATTTGTTAATAAATGTGCTTTTTATTCGATTGAAATGAATCAAAATTGTTAACGATTTCGTTAGTTATTTCGATTATAGATCATTTTTCCAAGTTAACTAGAAATTTGTGTAAATCATCCATGTGTTTCTATGTTTACACTCGGAAGTCAAATTTTTGAAATTTCAGAGTAGTAAGAAGTATTGAACTAGTTGCAATCAAGATGTGCATCAAAATTATCGTAACATGAATAATTAATCCATAAAAAATGATTCCTTTTAATAAAACGGAATTATTAAGTTTCTAAGGTCTAAGTTAGTATGTAGCACAGGAATATGCTCATTTGAATGATGGGTTGTGACTGGTTTTTCTAAAGATTTTTAAAAATGTTTCGAAAATTATTAGTGTTAGTATCGAATCTAGAATATTAAAATGGAATTGAATTTTTTACTATTTATATATTTGTTAAATAATTTAAAATGCTTGGATACAAGGAAAATCGGTAAATACAGAATTTGAAAAAATAGATCGAAGTTATTTTTTTATTTCACAAGGTATTTACAATAAATTCAAAAGTAAACCACAAGCTCCATCGTTACCACCTTACAATGTGGATGAAAACAGAGCAACCAGTTTAGATAGAAGACAAAGTAGACATTCTTTGTATCCGCAATCAGACTTGGTTAAATATCGACAATCATTACGAGATAATTATGAAATGTTACAACTTGGAATTCCACGTACTACACCATCTGTTATGATGATGCAAACTCCAAGAGAAGATAATCGACCTTATATAATAGTAAAAGTAAACGATCACACACTAGTTGCGTTGATCGATACCGGATCGACAACATCTCTCATACATAAAGGAATTTTAACGCCAAATGAACTACAAATCATGGATCATACACGCCATATCGTTTTAGGCATTGGTTCAATGCCATATTATTTAGCCGGAACTTTAAGTTGCCAAAATGAATGATTTAACTAACACATTCATTGCAATATCAAAGTTGGAGACGACAATTCACATGAATGTGTATTAGGAATGGATGTGCTAAAGCAAATGCCTAATTTAATGCTGAATTTTGCCACCAATAAACTCATTAATGGAAATGAGATACCAACACCCATAAGGTCTCCATGTTACAGTGCAACATCTTCATTACCCAGCTTTGAAGAAGTTTTTGATACACCCGAGGAAAAGGAACGTAATACACCACCAATGGATATAGCCAACGTAAATGCATTACAGTCAACTGAATATAGATCTTCAATCCATGATCAACCTACATTCATGATACCAACTGATTTAACCTTGGAAAATAGGACAATCAGTTATATTATTGGTGAAGTAGCCACTCTGGGTCATCAATATGCTTTTGGATTAGATCAAACAGGTATGTTTGAACATCTTGCAATTTGATTGCCTATTATCTTCACTATACCTGATCAGCATGGAGATACACCGTTACACAATGCCATATTAAAAGGTAATGTGGATCAAGCTCATGACATTATCGAATAGTCAAGGATCAATATTGGTGGATTCTAGAACATTAAAATATTTTTGGACATACTCCTTTAATTATATCACCCACTTGTGATGTACCACTTTGTCTCATACAAACTCTAGTAAATCTTGGATGTCGACTTGACAAAAGAGATAAAATGGGAAGATCAGCCATTGATTATGCTATTGACGCAATGAATGTTGCTGCTTTGCGATATTTATTAAGCAAAGTGAAGTAACATAACTTAATTCAAATGGTCAACAGCTTTCCAAATAATTATTATACACCTTTACAGGCCGCTATTTTAAAGCATTTTGAAACAGGTGTTAAAATGTTGTTAGAATTGAAAGATGAAAATGGTGATTATTTAGTAAATGTAAATGATCAAAATCCGATGAATGGTGAAACGGCGTTACATACAGCAGTAGTGTCCGAAGACACAAATATCACTCAATTATTATTAACCAGGTCAGATCTCAATGTTTATTTACAAAGTACTGAGGGCAGTACAGCTTTAGATATTGCTCTCAGATTAGAATTACCATCAATTGCAAATTTAATAATATCCAACAATAATATTATCAGAATAGCTACACCAACCAGTTCATGTTGTGTACTTAAGTCTCAATTAACAGAAACTAGACCAACCATGAGAATCAAAGTCAATAGACATTCAGTATTAGCTCTTATTGATACAGGAGCTCAAACGTCGCTGATCGATGTACGCATACTAAATGATGCTGAACAGAAAGTTGTAAATACAACTCTAATTTTGGTAGTAGGAGTTGATGGAAATTTTTTTCCTCTTTTTGGAACTCTTCGATGCATAGTCCAACTAATTGGACATCATTTAGATCATATTTTAAAAATAATGGCCAATAATGATTTATAATGTATCATTGAAATGGATATATTGTCCAAAATACCTGGATTAATTTTAGATTTTGCCACACATGAATTAAAATTCAGTCATCCCAAAGGCAAAAGAGATAATATAAAATGCGAAGACAATATAGCAGTTGTCACTGAGCAAACTATGATTTCGTCTCGACATGAGCAAATTTGTTTTTTATCTACTAATTTACCTAACAGTCAGGAAGTGTTGTTTGAACCAAATGAAAAATCAAGAAAAAGTGGAAAACTCGCCGCACAAACCACACTAGCCATTGTTAATAGAAATCATATCCCTGTGAGAATAGCAAATTTCGATATTCATCCCAGATGGATAAGAAATGGCATGCGAGGTGGTACAATAACTGAATATAGTCATCAGTCAAAACCAATCCCTACTAGAGCCACAAAGGTCTATGAGCCTGTTCAAGTCACGACGCCAACGTTGAATTATGGACAGCAAAAATGGTTCACTCAACTTTTACGAATATATCGTGATGCATTCGCCAAACAGGAATTCGATGTTGGTACTTCAAATATATTGAAACACGAAATCCGATTGACTAACCCCCAACCAATCAAACAACGTGCATACAGAACGCCTTATACTCTCAAAATAGAAGCGGATAAGCAAATAGCACATTGGTTGGAGACGGGTATAATTAGAACCAGCTCCTCGCCTTGGTCTTCCACGATGATCGTAGTCAAAAAGAAGGGAGGAGAATGGAGAGTGTTTATAGATTACCGAAAATTAAACGAGGTAACAGTCAAAGATAATTATCCGTTACTTCTGATAGAAGGCATATTTGATAAATTAGGCACTTCAAAGGTGTTCACCACCATAGACCTTCAATCAGGATATATGAACATCGAGGTAGCAGAAAATTCAAGAGAAGCAACAGCTTTCATTACCGAAAATGGATTATATGAATTTAATAAAATGCCTTTCGGTCTTACAGGAGCACCAGCCACATTTCAAAGAGCAATGAACCTTATGTTGATGGATATATATGATGCGATGGTATACATCGACGATATAATTGTTTTCTCACCCAATTTTGAAACTCATATGTCGGATATGGAAGTAGCAGGATTTAAAATTAAACCCACAACATGTGAATGGGCACAAGACAAAGTAAAATATATTGGTCATATAATCTCTGCTAAAGGTATCGAACCTGATCCGGAAATCATTTGTAAAGTAAAAAATGCTATCGCTCTAAAAACTCCAAAACAAGTCCAAATATTCCTCGGTTTAACTAACTATTACCGAAGGTTTGTTAGAGATTTTGCAAAAATCGCAACGTCACTTAATAAATTGCTCAAAAAAGAAGAACAATTTAAATGCAAAACTGAGCATCAAGAATCTTTTGATGAACTCAAAATACGCCTAACGTCCTCAGCAATACTAAGATATCCAGATCCAAAAAAGCAATTTGAATTGATGTGTGATGCCATCGGCACAGCTATTGGCGCCGTACTGGGTCAAAAGGATGATAATGGAAAAGACTACGCAATTGCATACGCCAGCAGAAGCTTAAAAACCCATGAGAAACATTATGCCACAATTGAACTTGAATGCTTAGCTATTATTTTTGGAGTTACCAAATTCCGAACTCATTTATGGGATCGAGAATTTGTAGTTTATACCGATCACAATCCTTTAGCCTATTTAGAGAAACATAAAGACACATCATCTCGTCTAATACGTTGGTCGCTAAAGCTCCAAGAGTATAATTATAAAATTATATATCGAAAGGGCAAAGCCAACGCTAACGCAGACGCATTATCGCGTATGCCGGAAGTATGTCTTTTTGATCATATTAAGCAGTTAAATTCAATCCAAGATCTTAAAGAAATCGTCAAACAGAATACTGAAATTCAAGAAATTGATCATTATTTAAAAAATCCAGCACTTGTAACAAAACCACAGCATGCAAAATTTTCATTTGGAAAATGATTTATTAAAAGTAAAAAATAATTTAAATTCAGTTATATTCGTTCCCCAAATTCTTCGAGAATCTGTTTTGTTACAGTACCATGATGGTACACTTGGAGGTCACTTGTCTCATCGAAAAACAAAATCAAGAATCTCTCAAAAATATTACTGGCCCAATATGAATGAAGATATTAAAAAATGGTGCACTACTTGTAAAATATGCCAAACCAGAAGAAACACTGGTCAAAAAATGAAAGCTCCATTAAAACCCATGCCAGTACCTCCAGCTCCCATGGAAATGATCGCTATGGACATCGTTGGTCCATTACCTCAAACCACCTCAGGTAAAGTTTATATTTTAGTAATGAGCGATTACTTAACAAAATGGCCCGAAGCGTTAAATATACCAAATCATAAAGCCGAAACAATTTCAAAGATTTTTGTTGAGCAAATCGTTTTTCGATATGGAGTACCGAGAAAGCTACTCACAGATCGAGGACGAGAATTCATGAGCGAACTTTTAATGGCAATTAATAATTATTTTGGCATTTTGAAATTAAATACTACACCCTATCATCCTCAAACCGATGGCTTAGTAGAAAGGTTCAATTATACCTTAGCCAGTATGTTATCTTCTTATGTTAATAAGCAACAAAATGATTGGGATGTACACATCGCTTCATGTTTGTTTGCTTACCGAAATGCAGTTTTTACCTCCGTTTTACCTCATGTATCTACGTCATACAAATATGCCAATAGATCTCATATTTCAAAGTCCAATTAGCCAATATATGGAAGAACCAGATTATGACACGATAAAGAAAGAACGAATACAAGAAGTTTGGAAGAGAGCAGGCTTAAGCATATAATACAACCAAGAGATAATGAAAGAGTCATACGATAAAAAATCAAAAAACCCCTTGTTAACTATTGGTGACAGAGTAATAGTAGAGAATCCGGCAATCAAAAAGGGCAAACTCCAAAATTAACCCGAACTTTCAAAGGACTCTTCGTCATCGAAAAGATTTTCGACAATAATTTTCTATTAAGAAATCCACAAAAGCCCAAAAAAGATCCTGAATTAATACACATGAATAGATGTAAAAAAGTGGATTCTATTTCTAAAAGCGAAGTTGATAGTAAAACAGATGAAAATAATAAAGGTAAGCAATCATTATCAAAATCGTCATCTTCAGCACCTCGATATAATTTACGATCAAATAAACTACTACTTTGTTTATTATTATTCATCTTATTAATTGACAACACTAACACTTTTAAAATCCATAAATGTTTCACTGATATCTCCATAATTTCCGCCAAAACAGTGTTAGCCATTATTATTAATCCATACACATCAGCCGATATTAAACTCATAGTAAGTACTAATAAATACCCTGTTTTCTCATCCAATGTATACCCTGGTTTACAAGCATTTATCTTAAGAGATTTAAACAATACTCTTGAGTACACAGTGACAATTACCTTGCATGAATACAATACATTTCAAGATTGTAAAATACTAAAAAAGATTCAACTTAAAAGAATGTCGATTTCCATGAAAATGTCCAACGGCGAACGATCATGGTTTTACCAAACTCACCAGTCGGAACGACTCATTTATATCATTTACACGCCTAATAAGGACAGAGGAAATTTCTGTGGTATTCTAGAAAAGAATAAAAATCTTATTATTCTTACCGATTTGATATCAGGTAAGATGGAGAATATATATATCACGATAGAATGGAGAAAACAAATTCTAGTAAAAAATCAGTGTGAGTTAATCGATTCTGTATTAACATCCTTTCTTATTCATAAAAATGAATCAACTAGAAAAATGTCAATTGATAGACTGAATAAAATTTTGGATTCTCATAAAGATCCACATGTAAAACGATTTAAAAATCATATTTTTGTTAGACTAAATAAAAAATTTCAAAATAATGATGAAATTATGAAAAATCTGGTCTTAGATTTGATTCCCCGGTCAAATCGCTCTTTCCTAGCACTTATTATTATTCTGTCTTTTATTTCTGTCACAAAATTTTCACTTTTTTCCTTTTACTTCATTAAATTTTTAATTAAAAAGAAATATTGTAGAAATTGCAACCAATCTTTCATGATTGAGTCGGTTACTTATGAGATGACCGAATTATAGCAATTACAGCATAGGGCAGATGTTGTTTTTCAACAACCATGTCTTTCTGTAAATTGTTTCAAAAGCCCAGTATACACACATCTAAACGATTTAGTATTTAGATTGGTGCTGCTGCTGTTAATGAGTATAATTTTTGTAGATATGAAAGGATTTCAATTGCAACAACCAAGTCAATCAAGCGAGTCTCCCCGAAGAGTAGTTCAAGATCACTTTACAAAAAATCTCACAATTCACCTCAGCCAATATTTACTCGATTCTAAAGAAAAAGCCGTTCTCAACATCGTTTCTTACAAAAAAACACCTTATGTAGAGTGTATCAAATTAATGGAGAAACACGAAGATCTCTTCTTTCCAAACAGTGTAAGAATGGAAATCACCGATATTCCCAATCAATGCAAATTTATCAGTACAGCAAAACGGGTGCTGTATATCTATTTAATGAAAAACCCCGGAGTAATTTATTTGAAGGACATCGTTCCCTATCTAAAGGATGTTATCTATACGAAGGAAAATTTTCACGTGCATATTTGCACTAATTCAGTAACTGTAAGAGTAGGTGGAATTCCTACACCAACTCAAGTGGATCGTTATCACACAATTAAAGCCATGAAACTCTCTGGCAGAGCTCGATCTCTATGTTTCGAGACGAGGAAATGTGATACCATCATTGCAGTAGAAGACCTCTATGGTCCAGATTTCATTTCCAATACAACTCTTCAACATACCGATGATCAAGTATTCAACGCCCTCAAAACAGAACAAGCCTATTTTCTACCTCAATCCGATTTGGGGTATATTCAAACAACAGCAGTATTCGTGGATATAACCACATAGAGCGGGTCCCGATTTGGCGACTCATGCTCTATTGGCAATACATGTGCAAGCTTACGATAGTAAAACTATATTACAAGAAATCGTTACACCACGGCAATTCATTAAATTAAATTCCCAACAAACTGGTATACATGATCACGTCTTCAAAAGTGGTCGCGACGAGCCAAAAGCCGGGAAGTTAATTCAAAAAGCAGTCCAAAACAAAGTTGTTATATCACATCAAATGGAATATTTATTCACTATTTGCGGAATTAACACAGCATCAGTTGCGGGATATATCGATATTCCTCAACTCCAATATTTAAAACAAGTTATGAATATTTCAGCTCAAGGCACTGTGCGCTTGCAACAGGCAGCCAAAAAGCTGAATATTCCGGAAATCGCATCGACAACAGGCGAAGGACCCGAATGGCGAAAAGTATTATGTGTTAAAACCACCCATATCTTAAGGGAAATATGGTTTAAAATTGAATTGGGTCTAATCAAAGAATTGCAGGTAGTTACATCTAGTATTAAAAACCATTTAGCTAACGAAGAAATACTTCATCCAATACCTCCAGCACACTTTATTCGACCTTTACCAGCTCCAAAGAGAAGAGGATCAAAAATTGTAAAATCCATACTGGAGAGAGGCAAAGGAATCGCATCAAAGGAATCCCGTCTACGTTGTTATCATCTAAAGGACGTACTCTTAAAATTACCGGATTATTGGCAGAAACTACAAAAGGTCATAAAGTGATGCTTCACTTCACAGATCAAACCATCAATACCACTTCTGGGGACAAAAGTTCCTCAAGTGAGGGAGAAATATGGAGACTCCCACCTTCTGACCAACCAATTCAACCAAACCCTTCAAAAACGTCAATCCAACCGAAGCAATCAAAGCCATCG
>JBBMKC010062197.1:0-28213 GCA_037834085.1 Bipalium vagum | reverse complement strand
TTATTATTATTATTATTATTATTATTATTATTATTATTATTATTATTATTATTATTATTATTATTATTATTATGGTTGTTTTTAAATTTTAGAACGAGATATTTATATTGAGAAAATTATTTTGCTGCTTTAAAAAAATAATTTTAAGAAATAATATTTTTTCTTATAGAGATCGTTTTGGCCAATAAATCATGTCACGTTCCATATCTATTTGTGAAACCTATTATTTGACTTTTGAGGTTTTGTTTGTTTCATCAAATCAATCCTAATTCAATTTCCTTGTCCTAGAATAATTTTTTTAAATTAGCTATGGATATTTGAATTGATTACATTTCGGAGATTATTCAAGAGAAATTTTGTTTCTATTAAATAAATCGCTATTTATGGGTTTTTTGTTAGTTGTTCTGATTGTCTTAACCAAAAATCTGTTATTTTCCTCATAATTACTGTCATCAGTGATCACGATATTTCCCACTGAAACACATGGGTTTTGCCACATGGCTGTAATTAACAGAAATTAAGTCAATTTCAATTGTTAAATACAAAAACATGTGGTTTTCGTTCTGGATAAATAGATAAGATATAGATAAGATAAGATTTCTTAATACGCGTTTCATATTTTTCAAGGTAATTTATTTCGGGATATCTTCAATACTGTTTATGGCCATCTATAGAATTTTCTTAATGTGGTCAGATCGTTTGTCAATAAAATTAGAAAGGAATATTTGTCATCTAATAGAAATGTTTCCTCTATATCTAAATGAAAAACACATTCCTCGCGTTCAGACATTGTCAGAAATATTAATTTTGTTCAAAAAGTGCAGGATGTTGTTCATGAAAGTTCCGGAATATAAATGAGAGAAATTTCCAATCAACTATCGGTTTCTGAGTCAACAGTAAGACGAACGGTACACAATGATTTAAAATGCACTCCTACGTCATGAGAAAAAGATATTTTGTATCGTCAAAAAGGAAAAAAAATCGTTTAATTCGAGGTGTCTTTCAAACAAAATCAAGCATCCTGATCATCCAAACATGTTCTGGTTCTTTTCTGATGGAAAACATTTTACTCAAGGTCAAAAGGTTAATAGGAGGAACGATCGGTGGCTGTGCTCTAGTGTTTCTGAAGTCCCTAATATTATGCACATCAAGTTTCAATCATCTTTAATGATATTGGGTGTTGTGAAAAACAAAGGTCATGTTATGCCTTCGTATTTCTTTCCACAGGGTCTTAGAATTAATGTAACTATTTATATTGAGTATCTGGATACATATTTGAAGCCCTGGATTAAAAAAGTTGTTCACGGAAGGCCTTATGTGTTCCAATAAGACTCAGCTTCCTGTCATACAGCATTAAAAACACAAAAAAAATTTTTAAACGATCATATCACTCCAAACTTATGGCTACTGAGCTCACCTGATTTAAATCCTTTGGCCTATTTTGTATGGGGCATCGTAGAGAAGGACACGAACAAACATCCTCATAATACCAAAGATTCCTTATGGGCTTCTATAAGTTCTAATATGATAAATATGAACGAAAACCATCTGATCACGGCTCGTCAGCTTTTCAGAAGACGTCTTGAAGCTGTAATTGACACCGAAGACGATTACATTGAATAATTAAAACTTGTATACTTAAAACAAAAAAAAGTTTCTAATATTGTTTAAAAATATACATTCTTTTCATTAAAAATATTACTTACCTTTAATATCAATTTTTGACCTCAAATAGCTGACGCACCCTGTATATAAAAAATACTGAAATAGCAACATTATTAATTGAGAATCATGCATTGGAAATGAAAAAATTGGATATCATCATTATTATATTTATTTTTAGAGAAGACACCGGTCACAAATATTAATATTTCTTAAGTTACTATTAATTAAGTTACTATCGAATAAAAAATGATAAACTATTTCCAAATTTTCAGATCTTATTTTCTACGAATGAAAATTATTTTATTAAAGTACATCAATTTTTATTCAACATTAATGATTTTTTAATTTTATGATCAAATAAAAAATTTTGCTCTTCCATTACCCAAATTCTCTAAAAAAATCTAAAATTTGTTTGTCAAATCATATTTTGAGAGATCTCTCTATTATATATGATTAATTTCTGTAATATTTGCAACGTTGTCTGAGCTAAAGTAAAAGGGATATTTTTTGGTAGATTAATGTTTAATTTTTTCTTCTAAATTACTTTCAGTTTGACTGCTTAAGTGAAGATTACATATTAATAATTCATTAAAGAATATTTTTCTGTAAAAGTAAAGTTTTTGAAATTTAATCCCAAACACAACCTGATTGAGTTATTTTTATTTATAAATTAAATTAAATTTTTTAAAGTAATTTTACAATTTCGATGATGCATCTTTCGGTTAAAAATTATTCAACTCAAATCCTTTTTGTCAGCGGAGGAACTTTTTTCTTTACTTGTCACACCTCGCTGATATATTTTAAATAGAAATATGAAAAATGTGAAATATTTTAATTTCCCTTGGAATTTCAATGTTGATTTATAGCCTGATAGGCATCTCGATTGCCATTTTGTAAATGATTTTGTCACCTTACTTGGAAATATTAATTAATAAATATTTATTATAAATGAAGTTCCAATTTATATATCTTTATATATAATTTTTAGATTTTATCGTGTTTAAGTAGATGAAATGTTTTTATTAATTTTTTGAATCCTATGGAAATTAATTCAATAATTTTAAAAAACTTTACAAACAACGTATGATCTTTGAAGTTCGTATCGATGTTATTCAAAAATTAAATAATATTATCATTTTGATATATAATTATAATAGTATCTTCAATTTCTTTTTCTAATATTCTTTCCGAAAAAAATTAGCTTGTGGGCGGTAAATTTAAAATATCAATTAAATTTGTTAATATTTTGGAATAAATATCAGTTTGATCTAAAATAGTTTTTATTTACGAAAATTAATTGAATTAAACATTAAATTTTTTTCATATTGCTTTTAAAATTAACCATTGCAAAACCATATTTTATTTTTTGACTGAAATAATAAAGTTTAATATGAATTCCTTTCAATAAATCATACTTCCTGTTGGATTAATCAATGTGTTGTATATTAAAATAGTTATTAATTTATTAAAAATTGTTAAAAGATTTAGAACTCCTAGCATTTTGAAAGTTTTCTTAAAATTACATTACTTCCATTAGATAAAAATATAATATCAAAATCACTTCTTATTGATTCTTCATAATTTGAGTATTTTTCTCATTTTTCATTGACTTTTTTTAGTTGCAACCTAACAGTGCAAACGGATCTGGAGCTCTGGAACACGATGAAGCTGCATTATTTCTTAGCACGACATCGATTTGCAAGGTAAATGGGCGACAGACAAGAGTTTTAATTTCCGTGATTTTTTTCTCAGACCAAAGGTATTGTAACGTATCCATCACCGTTACCGTTGGGCGTTGCCGTTATAGATTCTTCAGTTCAACTATTTGGATTACTTTTTCCGAAAATCCAATCGAAGCATCGTCTTCAAATATTGGAACACTTTTCCGAATGTATTCGTCAAGCAAAATCAGCTCGTCAACAAGCTACACAAATGAACATTTTTACCGCAGTTCTTTGTGCCATGAGGAAATTGGCTGAAACAAAATCGTCTTTTGGCAGTGAGCACAACCTAAGAAAAGAAGCAGTGGCCTTGATTTTTGTGAGAAAATTTTCATTATTGAATATATTTATTGATCAATGAGTTCTAATGAAAAAATTTTCAAATTAAAAATCCGCAAATATCTTAAAAAGAAATATTAATTTCATTAATTTTCGTTTTCGTTACTGAAATAAACAAAAACTTTTCTTTTATTTATCGATTTCTGTCTAAAAGTCAAATACCTTGTCAGCATTTGTGATTAAAGGAAAAATCTATCATCTACTGAAACCGAGGTTTCGTTTTTCATGATTCAATTGAATAATTTATTTTTTATTAAGAAAATTTTAAAAAGTGATTTTATTAGTATTTTATTTAGAATTTTCACCAAATCAGAGAAAGTATTATTTTGTTTCAGTTACATTTTTAATCTTAAAATTATTATTATAAATGTGATCAATAATTATTATGAAATTTTTTTTATCATCGATGGATCAATATTTTGTTTATTTTTTATTTAATAATCTAGTGATAAATTGATTATTAAAAATTATTAATTAAAATAATAATTTTATTTAAACATTTTGTAACGAAAATAAATAATTATGTAGATTATTTTTTAAAATATTTATATTTCTATTATTATTACTATATTTTATAATTATTATTTTTATTAACTGTTAAATAATAAATTATTTTTAAGTTTGAAAAATTTTTCATTTTACTCTGCTGGTAGAAATACTCTTTTCATCAAAATAAAAATAATTTTAAATCAATTAACTCTAAACATTTGGAATGTTTTCATTGATTATTGGTCATATGAAACATAATTAAATTTAATTTTCATTTATTCCAAACGTTAAGTTAGATCTCTGAATCTATATAATAACTCATTAATAATAATTATAATAAAATAATTTTATGAACCGATTAAATATATTTTTTTTCCTATCAGGGATCCCTTATTAATCAGAATCCTATACTTCGCTGTGCTGCTGGTGAATGTCTTGGTCGAATGGCTCAAGTTATAGGTGACAGCAGCTTCATTGCTGAAATGGCTCAATACAGCTTCGATAGATTGAAGGGGGTTCGTGATGTGATAAATCGAACCGGTTATTCTCTTGCATTGGGTTGTCTTCATAGATATGTCGGAAGTCTTAGCTCCGGGCAGCATCTAAATACTAGTGTTGGAATTTTATTGGCTCTTGCTCAGGATACAAATTCTCCTGTCGTCCAAGTATGGTGTTTTAAAATGAGATGTTTGATTTTGATATTCTTTTTTAATTAGGTGTGGTCACTGCACGCTCTGGCTCTTATAGCCGATTCTGGTGGGCCAATGTTTCGAAATTATTTGGAATTAACAATGAATTTAATTCTTTCACTCTTACTCAATATATCTCCGGCTTTGATTGATGTTTATCAGTGTTTGGGCAAGGTATTAGGTGCTTTAATAACAACACTCGGACCAGAATTACAAGGTAAGCACCAAAAGTTAAGAGATAGACTAGATTTCTTATCGTTATGTAACTCCTTCAGGAAATTCCACAATGATCGTCAGTTTGCGCATGTCATGCACAGTCAGCTGTTCAATCTTACAAGGCCATCCAGATTCTCTCGTTCAAGCTGAGGCCGTTTCCTGCTTGCAACAGCTCCACATGTTTGCACCGAAACATGTCAATTTATCGACCCTCATTCCACATCTCTACGAAGGTCTGTCCAGTCCCCATCTGTTGTTGAGGAGAGCTGTTGTGGCATGTTTACGACAATTGGCTCAAAAAGAAAGCCCAGCCGAACTGGAACAAGTGATTTCCCAGATAATTTCCGGCCAAACCAACATAAAAAATGATGTCAAACAAACTCAAATCAATCCCATATCTTCAAGCACAGCCATCACTGCGAAATCAGATCCAACTACATCTGAAATTCTCCAAGCAGCTCTATTATCAAAGGGATTGGAAGGAGCACTGTTTCAGTTATTGGACATAGAACAAGATGCAAAATTGTGCTCCGACCTGGAAGATACAATTCTTTGTCTTTTGCAATCTCATGGAGAAGAGCAGTTGACAAAATGGCTACAATTATTGAAAGAAGTTATCCAGGTAATTTTTTAATCAAGATCTTTGAGAAGAATGGAAATTTATAATCCTTAAATCTTTCACCTTTTTCATTCGTATATCCAAACATACCGCGCTAACTTTGAATTTGAATATTTTATTTAGTGATATTTTTACTTTGAACCTAATTATTAATTTGACCAAAGTAAATCAATATTTTTGGTTTTTAGTCTACTTTAACATCTTATTTATGTTTTTATTATTATGTATCATTATTATGTATTATGTATTTATGTATTATGTATTATTATTATCATCTTTTAAAATAACAAGTGATGAGATTTAAATTGGTAATTTGCTTGTATGAATAAATACATAATAATCAATTTAGTTTAATATAAAATATAATGGTAATTATTATTTCTGTGAAAAAAGGTTTAAATTGTCTTATTGAATGTCAAGTTCAATAAAACTTTCATTGAGGTTATCAGGCTGTAGAAGGAAAATAATAAAAAATAGTAAAGTTAATTAAACTGGCATTGTGCACGAATAAAATTGAACAAATAAAATTCAACCAACCTCATTCAAATTGAACAAAGAACAATAAAAGAGTTCAATAAATGGTTGAGAAATCAATTAATCTGTCAATTCGACATAGTGATCTCGAAATAAGCATGACTGAAAGCAGTTGCTGCAATACCATTAAGAAGCTGGTCTGTATTCATTGAGTTCATGGAAGATTATTTTGATGGAAGAATGAAGTTTTTTTGGAATGATTCTATTGATTCAATTTGAGAATGATTCTTTATTTATCAAGATTATTTTGTCAGACAAAAGTTAGTTCATGATAAATGAAATTATTAACCTCGGTAATTGTTGCTATTGGATCAATTCTAACACTAAAAACAATTTGTGTTCATAACTCCAAACGTGGAATAAGAATGTAATGTGGTCTTAGTTATGAGGGTATTGTCAGTATACTTCTTCCAAGTCCCGGAATTGAGATATTGAACGAATTATGGTTCCTATATATTTATAATATAATGGGGTGTCAGTGCACTATTTGTATGTTGTAAGATACTGGCTGTACAGGAGGTTCCCTAATCACTTGATTGGAAGACAAAGGTCAATTAAGGAGCTTTCTTGTTCACTGATTTAACTGTTGTAAAATGTTGCTGATGTGATATCTAAAACCACATTTATTGAAATAAAGAAAAGCAGTGTAACAACAAAATGTAGATGGATTTTTCTCATTTGTTATTTAATAAAGAATCTTATACGATTTTATTGTCTATCAAGAAACTCTGCATTTTATCAAATGGTGATAGCCCATAATATACTAAATTGAAATTTTACCATCTCTAAATTACTATTATTGTTGATCAAAGAAAAAGAATGTGTACTGATTAAAAAAACTTCAATTTAACAATAGAGACTTGAATATCAGAGAGAAATTATTTTATTTATTATATAATAAATATTTCTTAATTAAACTTTTAAAATCATTTTAATATTTAATATAATGGTTCCAAATGAAATTTGGTCTAAATTATAAATCATTAAAATACATTATTATTATTATAGCCTGGTAAATGTTTAGATAAATATTGTATTGATACAAAATAAAAGACACTTTATGATCAATTAATAATATCTAGTATTTTATTGAATAATCTGTCCTAAATCACATTTTATTTTTATTTGTTAAGGTTATGAAATATTTTGGTTTCAGCTTAACACAGATGACAGAAACATTTTCTTGAAATTTAACAAATTCTGGAGAAAAAAAATTATTTTAATTATATTGATATTAAAAGATTGAGGTTGCACTTATAATATTCTTAATTCTAAATAATTTGATCAAAGTAAATTTTAGTTTTTATTTAAATCATAATTGACCTTTTATATTTAATTTATTTTATTTAACCTTAGTCCTTTATTTTTTTTCTTATGTCAAACAAAATTACACATTTAGTTGTCAAATCTTAATTTCTCTTTCAAAGATATCTTAAAATAAAAATTTGACATTTATATTATTGAACTTTGAATTCTTATTCAGTATTTCATGACTTTTTATTAGATTATAAGAGAAAAATGTTATCGTTGGATATCATTTATCGAATGGCATATTTTCAATTTATCTTTTTGTTTTCTTTAATGTGAATCATGTTATCCTTATTTTCAATAAAACCACACCATTAATTATTCTGATAAATTACTTCTGAATTATCACATCTGCTATTTTATCAAACTATTTTAATCAGATATGTTTCTATGGTCATCATTTAAATAGGTACGCAAATACTTCATGATTACTAAGAAGGATTTGTAATAAATTTACTAGTATGACTTGATTAAGGAAAACATCATCCAACTGTCGGACTTGTAAGGATGTGGAATAGTAGGACTTCATAAAGGTGGAATAAGTTTCTAAGAAATTGCCAGGCATTTGGAAAGAAATTAAAATTAATCCTTATTATATAAGCATGTGATACGTGATATAAGGAGGTCTTGCAGAGTCATTCAATGGTGGTAGTAGACAACATCGAAACAAGAAATAAAATGAAGATTTTTTTATTGTTGCGTTTTTTTGAAAAAAATACTTGGTACTAAAGATATGTTGAACCACCGTTAAATAATAATTAATAAAGGAAAGAAATATTTTTTATATTATGGATTCTCTTTGTTTCGTTTTTTTATTAAGTACAACGTTGTTAAAAATTTTATTAATTGACTAAATCATACAGGCTGGAAAATCAGATAATAAAGGGAATAAAAAGGAAAAGGATAACATCAATAGAACAGGTGATAACGACGAGGATTGTGAAGACGTCGATATTAAAATAACAGCGAGTAAGGATGAGAAAGTGAAGCCATTTAGTGGGTGCAGGTTAGATTATTTTAATATTTTTTTGTAATATAGGTTTTCGAAATGTTTTCTGATTCAATTTTGTTTCTTTTTTCATTAAATGATAATCATAATAATTTTAAATTAATAATTACTAATTTTAACAAATTTTTCAGGAATATTGTTTTTTTTTATTAATTACTAATTCCTTTTATTAATCATTTCACATTTCCGTAAAATTCTTCAATACCTGCTGTTTAATAAAATCTCATTTATCAATTATACAGGTGGCCGATCAAAGTGTTTGCAGCTGAATGTTTCTGTAAACTTCTTCAAATATGCTCTGCTTCAAATCACAAAGATCGTCATTTCAACATGTTTTCTGCAAGGTCTTTTATGTCATCCACTGGTCGAACCGATTGTTTGATATTACATTTATCCGATGTTATCAGTTTTGCTTTTATTGCGGCGACGGTTGAAATAAACAGGTTGCGCGTATTTGGTCTCGGAGCCTTGCAGGATATTATAAATCTTTTCGCGAGTGTTTCTGAGCCAGAGTTTCCAGGTTTTATTTTTGATTATAAGATCGAACAGTTTTGCTAATTATAAAAAACAGATCAAATAATTCTCGAACAATATCAAGCTCAAGTGGGTGCAGCTCTGCGTCCAGCATTTGCTCCTGGTACGGCACCGGAAGTTACGGCTGCAGCTTGTGAAGTGTGCAGCAGCTGGATTGCTTCAGGTGTGGCTCGAGACCTAAACGATCTGCGCCGGGTCCATCAATTGTTAATAAATTCTCTGGACAAGCTGTGTAACGAAGATTCATCACAATTTTTGTCAAGCATCGAAGGATTGGCAGTTCTACGAGCATGGGCTGAGATATATATTGTTGCGATCAGTGATAAGAACATGAGAGACCTAATGAATCTCGTGGAGCCTGTTCTTCAGACTCTGTCTAATCACTGGTGGCAAACCCTCCACGCTTATGCCATATTAACACTACCTTTGGAATTGACGGAGGCTTTACAAAATAAAAATCCATCACAACAATCTCTCTTCCAACCAATAAGCATCACAGATGGCAGTCATCAGATTCAGTACGAGACTCACTGGCCAGTTATACTCTTAGCATCTTCTTTATGGTTGGCAGATCACCCAGTTAATAATGTCAGTATCGATGACAAAGTCTTCCTAATTTTAGGTCAGGACTTTTATTTAATTTTGAAATCATTTTTGAGGATTTTTGTCGTGTTTGTTTGTTTGTTTTATTATTATTACCATCACATTATTTTATTGATATTATTATAATTATTTCCATTATTACATATTTTTATTGTATTATTCTTTTAATTATTAATTTTGTTAAATATTATTTTATTATCATTATTATATGAATTGTATTTTATTTTGATTATTTTGTTTTAACACATGATACCCAATTTGATTTTATTCTGATAAATTAAAATAATTTATAATATTTTATCAGGTTGATGCAAAAGAAATTTCGGTTCGTTATGTTTAATTTTATCATTGAAATTTTAATAAATTTTAAATTCAATTATGTCAATGTTTCAATTTAAAGCCTAGAATCTGCTACATATTTTTATGATAAATATGATATTGCTGTTCATCAAAGCTATATTTTTATCATTTTAGCAATGCTGAAAATGAAGCAACTGTGGGAATTTTTTTTTATTTGAATTCAAACTAGGTTAAAAAGCAGATGGGGTGATTGGTAGTATCAATAAAGCTTTTTGACAAAACACTGGTGACTAACATTTGGTACAAAGGTTGTTCGCACGATTTCGTAGTATTAATCAGAGCATTGAAGATGAAGATCACGGAAGTCGAAAATCGGAACTTGACGATGACCAATTAAAATAGTTGATAGAAATTGACCATGGAAAAAATACAGGAGAAGATGAAGAACTCAAAGCTGACCAATAAACCGTTTTTCGATATTTGAAGAAAATTGGAAAGGTAAAAAGCTTTCAAAATTGGTTCCACACGAATTGACAGAGTCTCAAAAAATTCTTCGGTTTAACTTGGTATCTGCACTCATCCTGTGTTACAATAACGATCCCTTTTATAATCTTCTATAACAACTACCGACGTTCAAGTCAATGGTTGAACCATGATGAGGCACCTAAGCAATTACATAACCAAAAGAAAGTAATGGTGACTGTTTGGTGGTCTTACACTGATTCGATTCATCACTATTCTCTTAATCCCGCCGAAACCATTACATTTGACATTTATTGTCAACAAATAGAAAATATAATAGAAAACAGTGGTCGTATGTTCCCGGCATTGGTGAATAGAACACGTGCAATTATTCTTCATGGCAATACTCAGTCGCATGTTTCAATGATGAAGTGGCAAAAGGTTAATGAATTTGGCTATGAGACTCTAGACCATCCACCATATTCGCTCGATCTCTCATCTAGAGGTTACCATTTCTTCAAGAATCTTGGCCACTTCTTCCAAGAGAAACTGTTGAAGAGCTAAGACGATGCTGAAAACGCCTTCTGAGATTTTGTCCAATCAAGAACCGCTATATTCTAAGTTTCCTGAATAGATGTACTTCCATATTGTTGGCAACGTTGTGTTGATTCTAATGAATGTGATTTTGATAAATAAAATTTATTATGAAAAAAAAATTATGGCGTTTCTTTAGCATCAACCTAATATCTACTGTAAAATCCCGAGTATAAGCTGCAGTGCGTATTAGCTGCAGATGACATTTTATAAAAATGTATTTTTAGTCGTATAAACTGCAGCACTGACAATGAAAAGTGTGATGGTTTTGAGAAGTGTGATGTTAAAAATTGAAATAAATAATCTTATCTTCGATTTGAATTGTTTTTTAGTTGTATAAGCTGCACATCATATTAGCGGCTATTCAAAAATGTTGCCTTTATGTACGTATTAGCTGCAGCTTATACTCAGGATTTTACAGTAATTTCATTTTATTGCAATGTTTACAATTACATTAATTAAAACAGTTATATTCTTGTGTAGTCATTTGTAAATAAGAATTCAAAATCAAAGCAATAATAATATATTTTATTAAAACCAATTAATCAAACAAACTTTTCAAACTTGGACCTCACTTTTTATTAAAATTAAATTATTTACTTTTTAAAATTAACGAACATTTATTTAAAAATTTAAAAACCGTTACATTATAATTTTTAAAAACTTTTAATTAAAACCATTTAATAATTGTTAATCTAGGCATGAGATCCTTATTGTAAAGCATTCAAAATAACTAATTGTTCGAATCACTCTTTATATTCCCTCTCTCAATATCTCCTTGAACGCTTCTTTCATCTCAAGTTTCCATGTTAATTTTTTCTCACTCTTTCAACACGGTCTCTCCAAGGGCCTAGATTTTTTAGAGTATTCTTTTATAAATCTTCTATAATAGTTATAAATAGTTGTAAATCTACTAAATAAAATACAACCAAAGCAAATTTATAAAAGATTTTTATTAAAAATAATTTTCTTCACTCATGACAACGTTTTCCCAAAGTTGTGGTAGTTTATGTATGCCATCATAGAAAAAATTATTTGATTTAGAGGCAATCCAATGATCTATCCATTTTTTTACATCTTCATAAGTCATAAGGCTGTGCTCTGACTAACCATGTGCCATCGAACGGAATAAATGACGAAGCAATGTCTGGAGAGTATGGCGGTGGGGTAAGACATCCCATTTCAACTGTTTTATAGCCTCATCAACGGTTTTTGCGACATGAGGCCGAGTGTTGTCATGAAGCAATAATATCTTCCCATGTCTATCAGCCCATTCTGGTCGTTTGGCAGCGATTTCTTCGGTTAGTTGCATTAACTGCTGTTGATAGCGATTGGCAGTCACGGTTTCAGAAGTTCGTAGTACAGGATATCTTTTTGATCCAACAATATGCATAACAATAATTTTTTCCCATGAATTTTGCGCTTTGGAGTTGACTTTGTCAGCTGACCTGGATCAACCCAAGATCTTTTTCGTCTGGGATTGGAGAAATATATCCATTCATCGTTAGTTATTATACGATGAAGGAAAGATTTTCATTTGTTCATTTTGATCAAAATTTCGCATTTGGTTTTTCTCTGCTCTTGGCTTCTTTCTGTTAATGCATGAGGCACCCGCTTTCCCACCTTTAGAATTTTTCTTAAACCTCGTAAACGATTGGAGATTGTTTGTTGGGAAAGATTCATTGAACAGCTAATTGTACCTGAGTTTGGCAGTCGTCTTCGTCCAACAAGTCTTGCAAATCAGGGTCTTCAATTTTTTGGTGGATTTCCGTGGGAATTGTCATTAAGGTTAAAATTGCCCGTTTTGAATTTTTGAAACCATTCTCGACATGTTTTTTTCAGCTAAAGAATGCCTGTACTAGTAATTTATATGCTTTGCAGCATTTTCTTTAAATTAAATAAAAATAATAAAGCTTCTAGCAAATGGCCATTTTCCGGCACAAATGTTGTCATCTAAAATAGTAAATAATTAATGACGTGCAAACTATTTTAAAAATTATTATATTATTATAATTAGCGCTCAAAGTGAATATTATTTAAACAACAAATATACAAAAAATAATTTCATTTTAATTTTAATTATAAAAAATAAAAACGGCGGAGTCATATTTGTAGACCTAATAATCTCACCGAGTTTTAAAAGCTATACCATTGATGTTTGGCCATAACCAAATAAATAATATTAAAATAAATTTTTGTAAAAGTTAATTAAATCATTAATATGGTTTCATCTCTTGAAATTAAAATATTCTCCATTATGTTAATTAATTTAAAACATTTAATATTTTACTTTTAAAATTAAGCCTGGTGAAAGAAAATTTTGCTCTAGGAGATCTATTATTTTAATTGACAAACTATTTATTGGAGAAATATTAATATATTTTTCTTAAGTAATTTTTATTTATCTATTTTCAATATTTTCTTAATATTTAGACAATAAATAACATAAAATCAATAGGAAACCTATTATAGATTTTATGATTAATCAATATAGGTCTTTTCAAAAATTTTCAATCGAAATGAAATAAATGAATGAAGTCTGAATTATTTTTAATGGTTTCTCAGAATAAATTTATTATTAAACATTTTAATATTTTCTGCTATTTTGTTTTGTTAAATTAACCAAAAAAATTTCCCCAGGAATCCTTTCAAATTTACCCAGTCAAAAATTTTAACAATAACAAATAAAATTTGCAAAATATTTTAAATAAAATATACTTAATTTAATGATAAAAATAAAGCTTAAAATGAAACTGAAAATATTTTGAATTAAATCACAAAATGAAACAAGTAGGGTACGGAATGATGTTTTACGTCATAATATGAGGATGTTAATAAATCTCAACACATCATTAGAAATCTGAATCTGGTTCGTGAAAATTTGAATGCACCAAAAAGTGGATGTCAGCCAAATAAGAGTGAAAATTTTGGCCAATGTTGCAAGAAAAGCGAAGCACCTCACTTAGACGGGTATCGAATGAATTTAATGCTTAACACGAGATAGTCTGTAAAGAAGTCTTTGTAGTCTCATTCTGTGGATCCACAATGCTAAATTCCATATTGATGACTGTAAGAACAGACACAACAATGTTCATTGGTTCTTAGACAATCCTTATGTGACAATGGAGAGATTGGTCAATTCATAGCTTGAACCTGCATTTATTGTAGTTTCTTGATTGAATCCTATTTCTTCTCCAAACATATGATAGACATTAACTATTTGGATATATTAAGAGCTTATTTTTAGCCCTCTTAATCAATTACCCTTATCTTCCTCAATGGTCTTTATGAAAAATCTGACAACTAAAGTTCGAGAATAATAAAATCTTCTGGAAATTAGATTGGCAGAAATGGAGCTATTAATTGGCTACCAACGTTACTGGACCTTATCCTCATGGAATTTTTTTTGTAGGTTCATACTAAGCAGAATATTTATTTACTACTAGTTCTTTTAATACAAGATTTAATGATGTTTTTATAAATATACCAATCAAATTTTGTGAAAAAGCTTGCTTGTCTTTTCCTGGTCGATTTTGTCGTTGTAAGGAAGCTATAGGAGAAATTAATCATTTATTCGTATTTCAAATACATAAAATTTGTAACAATCAATGCTTGTAGCAATGAAGAAAATTGGTATCTTGGTAATCACTTATTTAGATAAAATTAATTTAATATCACAAAAAAATTTAAAAATTTGAAAAAATTTATGTTACTATGAAATAACTATAATTAGTCCGTTTAAACAAAACGGGCCAAACCGAATTTAATCCCATTAAATAATATTAAGAAAAAATAAAATTATCTCCAAATCAGATTTGAAGAAATTGTATATGTTATATAAGGATTTTAAATTTAAAAATGAAGATCTTATTTAAACGGATTTTTAATAAAATAATCATTTGATCAGGTCTACCATGACTTCTGTGACGATTTTGACAGTCTTTTATGTAATCCACTAAGATCAATAGCAGTACATAAGTCAGCTCAAAGAGAAAAGCTGTATGATTTCAGATGTTCGGTTGAAAAAACACTCAGTGATCAATCTGAAAAAATAGAACAAGTAATTAATTAATTAATATTAATAAAATTGTATTTTTAAAATTTTATTATAACAAATAATTAATTATAATTATTATTAGTGTGAATTGTTCATCAAAAATGAACTAATTCATCAGAAGTAATTATTGAATTTTGCGGAAAAGGAAAATAATTAAAATGTAATTTAATCTCACGACAGCATTATAAATTTTAATGGAAAAAGTAATTAAACAAAAGAGGTTAAATGAAACGCTTTAAGTTTTACTATTATATAAAATTCTACGTGCAAATGATGTGTACCGGTTGGTAGTGTAGATTCTGTGAGGAAAAACAGCAGGAAAATATTACCAAATTAACAAGAATATTTCATTCAAAGAAACACCAGTTGTAGCTACACCTTTCTCTGATATTTCAAGTATTTTTTGAATAAAAAATTTGAGGCTTTTGAAATAAGCCACAGATTCATTTTTACTTCTTTGTCGGGCTCTACTCAATAAGTGTACGTAAGGATCTGGTTCTTATATCGGTTTACATTTACAATCATCATAGAAGTCAATAAGAATATTTTATTAATATCTACTTTTTTTATGTCCATTTCTTTTTCTTCTAGGACCATTTTCGCAGCAACTTAATGCAAACAGTTAGATGAAAACAGTACTTCTCAAAAATAGAACCGGTTCTTATGTTAATATATTTTTTATAATTATTGCATTTTGTTCCAATATACCGAAATGCTAAGTCATCCTTTTTTCTCATGTATCGCTCGATTATCATTCGTTTAGAACAGGATTTGCATGATAAATAATGTTTTAAAACACCCTTTCTTCTGTTGTACCATACTGTAAAACATGATCACTCAAAAAATTAATTTAAAAAAGAAATTAGTCTATTAACTTTTCCCCCTTGAGGAGAAATAGATAATTGATCCCAAAATTTATTAATATATGATTGCCATTTATTCATTCAGTGTAAAAATGGCAAGAACAAAGCACTTTATATATAACTGTATCTTTTAATATTATATATATGTATATTTATTAAAATCTATGTATAATGAAAATTAATTAAAAATTTCTCCTTTGCAGCTTCATCGGGAATATATTGATCAGTACCAATTGCAGCGTGAGAAGTATGATCAAAAACGCATTCCTGGTTTATTGAATTCTCATAATAACTATGTGTTACAGTTAGTGGCTAGTAATAAAATGAAGGATCAGTACCACAGCCAAGCTTTGCCCAGTATTTTAGATGTAATACTATATTATATGCACAATTATTCTCTATTTTTCAATGAGAAAGGAACTGGAGACAATTCAAAGGGATTTGATACAGATTTTCCACACTAGCTTAGGTCAGTATGCTGGTGCAATAACCAAAAAGGTTAATTACTTTTTAAAACATAATTGAGCTGTTGTAAGATAAAAATTGAGTAAAGTTTTTCTGAAAAAGTATTCATATTTCTTGTACGTACAATTATGATAAGAATATTTTGTAAGTTTTTATTTTGAGAAAGATTTTCTGCAAATCACAATCGGAAAATTGAAAGATTAAAATATTTCATCTTTTTTGGTTTTTCTAAATATCTTTTTTCTATATAAATCAGTTTTTAACTGCAGAACACTTTTTGAATCCATTCAATTTTTTAGGTAAAGTGATTACATTATGTTTTTAAAATTTATTAAATTAATATTTTCAATATAAAGGATCGCATGAAAATATTTTCGGTTTTTCACGTGCGAAAAAAATGTTCACTCTTTTTAAATTCTAATATCGGTTTGTCACAAATAAAATGATGGATTTTAGTTTTACTATTTCAAATATATGTTAATAAAGTTTTTGAGATTCTAATTGTTTTAATATATCAAACTGAAGCGCCATTTTCGTTTTTTCAGTTAATTCAAGCTGTAATTAAACAGTTCAATTTAAAATTACACGTGTTTTGAAATTTCCAGGACATAGTAATAAAACATTTATTATAATTAACTATTTTTAAACTGAAAAAAAATCTGTTAAAATCTAAAAGGTTTTTTTTCATTTTATTTTTGTTTCCATATTTTGAATAACGATTATCAAATTAGATAGCACTAATTATTTTATTGCTATTTGACAACTGAAGACTTTGTCATTTTTGAGAAAACATGTAATGAAAAAATTGTTATAAAAGAATAGAGAGTAAGAAAAATTACCGCTTTTTCACTGAAGACAGACCATGGTTGAAATATTATGTTTCAAGAAGATGTCTATGGTAAGAACAGTATTTTGGTGAAAAGGTAGTTGATGAAAATGGCTCTGTATAGTTGAAAAATCTGATTAGCTTATTAGTTTCAATAATTATGAAAATTATTGCCAAAATACAAAATTATTTGTCGATGCTAAAAGATTACCAAATACTCTGATCTTTGGTATAATGTTAGAAAAATCAATGAAGTTGCTAAAGCATACGTGAAAGGTCACCAAGTCTAGCGAACACTTTCTTACATTTAAGTAAATTTTGTTCATTTTATCATAATTTATTTTCATAAAACTCAAAGTGAAAATCTTTTAGAGCTACCTTATTCTAACCCAATTGACTTTAGGTTAAAACAATTACGTAAAACATCAAGTTGTGACTCTTTGTCGCACAAATACTGTTTAGGTCATTTATTATGTAAAAAGAAGTTAATCATAAAATATAAATATTTTTATTTAGAAGAGTAAATATACAATAAAACGTTTTGAACGTGTTGCATCTTACAACTTTCTCTTAATGTCTCATTAGAGACATGTTTTGAAAAGTGTTTAGAGGCTCGAAATTTTGATGATGGGCACAGATGACATAAATTCCATATTTTTTTCAACAAAATGGTTATAGAGATCCATTTCAGCAGAAGTATTTGTAATAATTTCATTAATTGCGGTAACGCAATTATTAATCAATGTTGAACATTTCTTTGTTCGATAAGAGAGTTTAACAAGTTTTGAAATAATTCTTCCAATCGGGAAATAAAGATTTCCATATTATTTCGGCAGCTATACCAAATATACACACAAGATTATTATAATGTATTATAGACCATGCTAGACTTTTTCGTTTTACCGAAATTGCAGAAAATTCTGGTTCTTTGTATCAGCATCATTCTTTGTGGCTTTATATAAAAAATTATCTTTCTTATAAGCGAACTCACAAGTAATGTCGTTTTTTATAAGATAGTGAAAAACGAAATAAAAGTAGGACATTTTTTATTAATTCCCAAAGTAAAGTTAGTTACATTCAATGGTCTTAAGTCATTTGTCCGGAAATTGTTCCATTCCGTTATGATACCAATCCTTGTCCTTGGACATGAAAAAGTTTCGATACCCCTTTTTCACCTCGCCAAAAATTATTGAAATGTACCATTTATCGGAAAAGATAATAAAAGATCTGAACTGTACACTGGATGTGGTAAAAGCTCAACAGATTCTGATTCTTTGAATTTTTCCTTTGTTTTGGCGTTGTCTTACAGGAGTACTGGCTTTCTATTTACCATTGACAGAAAATTCTGCTGTAATTTTGCAATTATGTTATCTATTTGTGCACAATAGAAGTATGCGGCTGCAGTCATACTGTTCGGAACTAATTCAAAGTGGATGAGGCCTTTAAAATTCCATCAAATGCACAATAGAGCCTTTTATGAAACTGGATACTCTGATTGGACTATATCTAACTATTGATTCTTGATGTAGTAGATCCAGTTTTTACCTGAAGTAACAATTTGGTGAATAAACCGATCATCACATGGATTTTGAAGTAGTTTAGTACGTAATAATAGTACTGTTTATAACTGCATTGTGATACTCTTTTGACAATAAAATAACAGGTTTATTTTTGTTTACATTTTTGCTCATAAAATTAACAAAAATGCTATTCAATTTATATTGTTTTTATTTTCACTATTCCTTTTAATTTTATTCCTATTTTATCAAAAGAATCAATAAAATAAAACTGTTAATAATAACACAATTATTTTACCTGTTTAGAGTCATAATGATGAAATGTATAATAATATATAATCAGTATCTTCTCTCGCAATCTTCTTATTCCTAAAACTGTTGATTGATTAATATTTAATTTCACTTTACATTTAATTCCATTCTACGTTTTACATTCCAAGATAATCCCGTAACGCAAGAAAAAAATATAAATCAATAATATTATATTATTAATTAAGTTAATCGAGTTAATCCAATGGAATGTAAACAATTTTTAGAACATATTGGGAATTTTAAATTTATTTTGTTTAAAAATTTTTTTTTAACAAAATATTTTTTAAAAACCTAAAATAAATAATGTTTTGATTCCATAATAAGCAAACAAACAAGGCAACTAGCACCTTACAAGTTTTAATAATGATGCCACCAAATAAAATTATTATTTAAGAAATGTCACCAGCACTGTTTTACACTTAACAGCAGTTACATTTCCTTTGGCATGTACATATATATATATATATGTATACATGGTGTCATAAAAGTAACCTAGCCGAAAACTTATATAAAAACTAGATATAAAAGCAATAAATTTAAAAGGTATATGCAGTATTTATAAATATTCAAAATGTCAACCTTGAACTTCAAAACAATCACGACATCTTTTGAAAATACTGCAACATACTTTTTGGTAAGTTTCCTCTGAAATTTGGTTCCATTCGTGCTGAATACTTTGTTTTAAGTGATCAATTGTCACCAGCTTATTAGCATAAATTGCATTCTGTAGAGCACCCCATGGAAAAAATCAGGCGATGTCAGATCCGGGGATCTAGTAGACCATTAGATAAGTACTTGCCTTCTAATCCAACGTCCAGGAAATGTTTAAACAAAATTAATAAGATCAAGCCACAACAGTCATTCCGAAGTCTACTATTGACAGAAGGAAATGAATACTAGCTGAGATAACGTAAAAATGATATAAAGGAAGAAATTACATGTCGTTTTTGATATTTAATTTTTATTTAACTTTGCGTTTCGGTTACTTTTGGGACACATCTATATATTTTTATATATTTATAATGTCCTTATCTTATTTTTGCCATGATTATTTGATATCGAAATATTTTAACACATTTTATTACTAAACTGTTCAATAAATCTTTAAAATTGTTAATGAAATTTAAATAAATCCTATTTTCACTAAATGCAAGGATTTCTTTCTAAGGAAATATAAATTATTTAATTAAATATGCTTTCATTAATTTATATTCCGTTTTGTTGATATATTTATTATAAGGTATAATATGATCACGAACTATTATTTATAATTAACGTCAGTTTTATAGGCTGTCGTGCTAAATGGAAAAATATTTCAATGTAATTATATAAAGATCATATATAGTTTTGAAATTTTTAATATAATATAATTAAATAATTTATATTTATAACTTTATAAATTATTTAAATATAGAATAATTTATTTTATATATTTCATTTCAATATAACAATTTAAATATAAAATATAAATAATAAAAGGTATATATACCGTTACAACTTGAGATAATCCCCCACGAGGGATTATTCTTTTGGTAAAGTTTTTTTCAAAAATTACAATGGGTGGAGAAATATTTGAAATATTATCAAAAATTAAATAAATTTGAGCAAATTATTTATTCATCCACTATTTCAGAAAAATCGGACTACTAAACATTTCATATGGAGATATTTTTTTAATCATTCATATCATCTTCTACAAAAATTACTCTCATCCATGTTATAAGCGGAAATACTGTTAAAGTTTAGCACTTAAAGATATTTCCCACACGATTCAATAATTCGTAGCGAAGTTTTTGGTCTAATCTTTGAAGAAAAATAATGTCCAGATCAAATCCTTTTTATCGCTAATCAATTTATTCAAAATCTTGGCCGTTAAAATAGATTAAGATATCCGATGTGTCTGATGATTAATGTCTGAACTTTGAAAGTTCGTTGTTTTCAATCGTGATAATTTGTCATGGAAAACGTATGCACAAGTCACTTGTTATTTGTAAGATATATCTTCTCGATTTGATTCTGTTTTAGACCAGTTCGATTTGAGCCCCTGCTTGATTTTGCTCCTTGAACCTCCATTTCACTCTCATTTGTAGGGACCTCGTTAACTAATCACGCGAGTTTGTACGAATTCAAAAAAAGTCATTCAATGGTAAAATGAAAGAACTCCACATAAGATTTATAAATAATAATGTTTTCTACTTAAAATTTATTAGAAATAAATAATATTTAAATATTATGAATTATAAAATGTAACCTATTAAATAATTTAAATATATGTTCTTAATTTTAGCATCGAAGACTTATTGAATTTCAGGAGCACTTCCTAGGAAGTATTAAGACCTTTTCTGTAGATGACCAAATAATAAATTTCGTTAAACAACTGAACACCAACCAAGTAGTTTCCTATTGGAGACGAGAACAATTTTTACCACCCGACGGAGATTGTCCCGAGGTATGTTAACCGTTCCGAATATATTTTCACTTATATCATTTATTATTCAAGATTCTTGCCAGAGACGATATAATATCAGATAAACTAACGGTGCGACCCATACAACAAATCAGGACAACCTTGTTGAAAGAGAAAAACGAGCTAATGTCATTTATTTCACAAAACGAAGAGGTTATCAATACTTTAAAGAGCTTGAAAAACGAGTAAGTAATTGGTCGACGAGATTTCATTTCAATTCTTCATTTGATTCCAGTGGATTGTCGTATAATCGCTCTTCGGAAAAAATTTACGAGTTGGATGATGATATCTCCAGAAAGCAAAACGAAGTTCGAATGGCGCAGGTACAAGCGGCTGGAGTGATAGCTCAAGTATGGTGAACATTTTGAAAGACATAAAATGAAAACATATTTTTTTTATCACTTTAAATATTTACATAAAAACTTTATCCAAGAAATTCATTCTGTCAAATAATCAAATAAAACCGAAGTTGTATGAGTTGTATTTTTATAGTACTCCACATATCTTTACCCACTAAAAGTGTTATTAATTATTTAAAATTGTTTCTTCATAATTTCCGCATGATAGACTATCAACAATGGGATTATTAAGTCTAATGACAATAAATCGTCCGTTTAGTTTGATTGAAAATGTCACCTGCCATTTTTTTGGTTTTATTAATATATTTATAACACAAGTGCGCAATTTAAATTGATTTGATAATATCAATATGTAATTCAGTTATCCACAATATGATAGTTATTTTAAAAATATTTTCAGTGGTTCAATTAAACTTATTTGAAAAAGGGAAATTATATGGTTTGCTGGAAGTCGGACTGACTTTTCGTAATATTACAGAAATTTATCAACCAGAATTGTACAAAATGGTGGACACAGTTCAGAAAAGAAGAAAACTGTGACAGACAAAGTGGATCTGCTCAGTTGAAAGAGAAAATTAATGAAGTTTGGACAAATCAAATAAACGAAGAACAGTGTCAACGTTTAGTTAGTTCAATGCCTAATCGGATAAAATCTGTTATTAAAAACAAAGGTTATGCTTGTAAATATTAATTACAGGACCTGTTTGAATAATTAATCTTATTTTTTTAAATAAATGCTATGAAAAATGTACTTGTTTTAATTTTCTTTATTTTCTATAGGTGTTCCTAAACTTTCCGCGGGTACTGTAGACTAAGAAAATCAAGTGTAAGCCAAGGTGCCAGTTTGATACAGAAGATGAATAGAAATAGTTTCAAATCGATGAAACTTGTCTGCAGAGAATGAATTTAAGAGAATGATTTAAGAAAGTCAGTGGACACACCTAAACACGGAGTTGTAAGCTCAGGATATGACTTATCTCGTGCAGCCGTGAGGATTTCATCTAGTGTTATTCCTATGAGAAATCAACTAGTTTGGACAAGAGAACAATTAGAATGTAATTTTGAATAATAGAAATCTATTCTATGGACAAACGATGGTTGAATCCTTTAAATAATCGCCTTAAAAATGAGAGATTTGTAGATGGATTTTTAAACACTATAGTGGAAGCGTCATGATCTAGGGCGGAATATGGTGGTAGAGCCTAACAGCTCCAGTTATTATTGATAATAACTGGTGTACGGTATCTTAATCGAATCATCAAGCAGCAAATTCCAAGTACTATAAAATGTAATCTTGTTCTACAGTATGACAATGCAAGGCAAAAATATTATATGATACTTCGTTACCAGAAATGTATCAGTTTTTCCATAGCCAGAATTGATACGTTGCCTATATGCAACTATAAAAGAACAACTAATACCACAAGAGAATTTTCAAAGAATATTTTAAGCTTAGAGAGAAGACTACAGTAATGCAATGACAAAAGAGTAGACCACACTAGTTATTCATTGTCACAAAATGTGGCGAAATCAAAAATAACTTTAAGGAAGTTAATGCTCTGTGTCTGGTGGGATTACAAGGGAATAGTCCATTATGAATTACTCCAACCAGGACAAAAAATAAACTCAGTTATCTACTGTGAATAGTTGGCAAGAGTACATCAGGAAATTGCAAGAAAGCGTCCCGAATTAATCAATAGGAAAGACGTTGTGTTTCACCATGACAACGCCAGACCAAATGTATCTTTCATGACGCAGCAAAAATTGAGGGATCTTGATTGGAAAATTTTGTTGCATTCTCATATAGTCCTGATATAGCACCGTCAGACTATCGTCTTTTTCACTCATTGCAGAACTCCCTTAATGGTGTAAAATTAAATTAAAAAGAGGATTGCGAAAATAACTTTTCTCACTTTTTTGTCAATAAATCAAAAAGGTTTTACAGTGACTGAATTTTGGCTTTACATTGTCGATCAAAATAGTAATTATGTAATTTAATAAAATTTTCAATTCGTCTTTATTTTTCTAACTTTTTAATCAAAATTGGTGGAAACTTTAATGCATCTTTTTGCATTGTTTAACTAAAGCATTTTTAAAACTAAACAGTACACTTTTTAAAATCTAATTGTTATTCTTAGTAATATTCAATTGTTTAAGAGCATTAATTAAATAATAATTTAAGGTAAAATTTAAATATTTAATTATTTATTTAGAAATTAAAACTGTGTTTCAGATTTTGAAAAAGGACTTCCGTAAAATATATTTTTATGGATTCAAGCTAGACAGACGCGCTGCGGAAACAGCACGAAATATTAATGCAGTATGAGGCATAGGAAGCGTGAACAAAACAGTTCAGCGTTGGTTCTTAAAGTTTGAAAACAATAATTATAGTCTAGAGGATAAAGAAGGTCGTGGCCGTCCATCAGCTGTTGAAAATGATCAATTAGAATCCGATTCAAGGAAAACCACAAGAGAAGTTGCAAAAGAACTTCAGGTTCACCATTCAACAATTGTGAGACACCTCGGACAAATTTGAAAAGTTAAGAAGCTAGACAAATGGGTACCACACGAGCTCCATGCAAACCAAAAATTACGTTGCTTTGAAGTTGCGTCTTCCCTTCTTTTCCGTAATAAGAACGATCCATTTCTGAATAGAATTGTAACATGTAATGAGAAATGGATCTTGTACGATAATAGGCAACGCTCTGGTCAATAGGTGGACAAAAGTGAACCTCCAAAAACATTTCCGAAACAAAAATTGTAACAGAAGGTAATGATAACTGTTTGGTGGTGCGTACATGGCTTGATCTATTTCAATTTCCTGGATCCTGGAAAAACGATTACGTCCAACAGTTATTGTCAGCAAATCAACGGTATGCACCAAAAATTACAAATTTTGAGTCCAGCTTTGGTAAACAGAAAAGGACCAATCATTCTTCAGGATAATGCCAGACCACACATCGCAATATCAACCTTGCAGAAATTTAACGAACTGGGTTACGAAATTCTGCCCCATCCTCCATATTCCCCAGACTTAGCACCAACAGACTTCCACTTTTTCAAAAATCTACAAAACATTCTTCAAGGTACGTAAGTGCTTCAACAACCGAGCCGACGCTGAAAACGCCTTCTTGGAATTTGTGAGGTGCACTCAAACGGATTTCTATGTTTCTGGTATCAACAATCTTTTTTTGCGTTGACAGAAATGTGTGGAATCACAAGGATGTTACTTTGATTAATAAATGTTTGTTTGGTCCGACTTATGATATACTAAGTTTGAAGTTATAAAAGATGCATTATTTTTGCGCCAACTTAATATAACATATATTTCGATTTGACTAATGTATTTTCTGAAACTTTTCAGAGAACCAGGATATGTTACATGCTGCACAATCGATGCAAAGTGTCAAGACATATTCATGACTGGCTGCTCTGATCTGAAGACAGATCAGGATGTTATGGGAGTACTAAGTTTGGATGTAATAACAACGGGTTTCCTATCTCTCATACCAGGAGTACATTCAGGTGCCCATAGAGAGGGGTCTGTCTATGAAGCGTCAAAGTTTCCAGATTTTTAGAAAATTAAAAAACTTATAAATGCAACGGTTAAATATAATCTCAGCCAATATATATGTCATTGTCAGTGATTAGATCTTAACACAGGTCTTCTTTTGATCTATATTCACATTTTGATCTTGTTGGAATACTAAATTCTAAAATAATTTTAAAAAATCATTATCTCTCTACAAATATTATTTCTAATAATTGATTTTTTTAAAAAAAAACACTAATAATTTTCAAGTTAAAATAAGAGCTAACTTTATATTAATTCTTTCATTAGATAAATTTTATACCTATCATCACAGTTGCATTTATTTGATGTATAAAACCAGGTAACTACGCGGTGACGTCAAAAAGTATCTAGAATGAAGCCGAAGGAACAATTATATTAGTATAAAAATTACATGAAAAGTTACAAGACATAAAATATTATTCATTTTTCTATATAACTTCCTAAGGCCTCAATATATTTTTGCCAACGGATAGGAAGGTTTTCAAACGCTTTTTCATAAAATTCTGACAAACAATTTTCAAAGAATTCCTCAGTGCTGAGCTTCAGTTCTTCTTGGTTTCTTTTTTTGTTATTTAATCTATTTCGTCTATTATGTTGGTTTTTTTCTAATACTAATACGTCTAAAAATAGTAATTTGCTTTGCTTTCCTTTTTCGACAGTGAATATTTTTATGATGGAGATTATCCACATATCAGAGAAATGCATCAATAATAAATAAAATCTCGTACCTTCAAAGTTTATGCTGAAAAACGTGTTTTGAAAAATAAATAAATGTAATATAATAATAATAATATAATAATTTATATATATAATTAAAATTTACATACAAGATGTGTTTGCTTTATATATAACAATGTAGTTACATTTGAAAATTCATATTATTTCTACTTCAGAGAGGTATTACATAAAATTAATGAATGATATATAAATTTATACAGACTTTGAAGAAATCTCCGCTTTTAATTATCTGTTCTTAGATCCGTTTGATTATTCATGTAAAACAATTTTCGTTAATCTTACAGAGACATCCCTGCATTCTATCAAAAATTCCTATTGTGATTATACTAGCAATTCTACTCTATTTTTCTATTGGGATAAAATGTGTAATAAATAAAACATAATAAATATAAATTAAATATTCAATTAAAAAGAAAACAAGTATCAAGATATCTACTCCTCACTAAGAATTGTAATTAAAAATACAAACAATACATGAAAGAGGAACTAAAGAAAACAAGTCGGAGCTTTGATCTTAATCTCTGAAATTATAATTAATGTTTTATCAATATAATAAAAGATATAAATTTAAGTGATTTTAATGCACATTAAAACAAGTAATAATTTTGATATATTAAATATTTGAAGTAATCAATAACAACTAATGTATAAACTGAGTGCCAGAATAATCCAGAAAAGAAAAAAGTATTTTATATTGTTAGTTGAAAATTAATGGGAGATACCGGGATTCGAAAGCGGGACCTTCACATGCGCATGGACTGCTCTGACCGCTGAGCTACATCCCCCAACTAATTTTCAATATACTTCACATAGATATATAATAAAGGTTTTTTGCGTAAATCCGAAAAGAAACTAATCAATAAGAAAACAATGTAATTAAAACATTTTTCATTAGTACAGTTTTTGGTAATTTTTTTCGGTATAAAAATTATTCTTATACGGGACTCAAATATTGAAACCATTTTGATTTCAAAGAGAATAATATTCACATGACCAGAGACCTGTTGAAGTAAGGAAATACCTCACTTAGTTCCTCAATACTTAATGAAACCCAAGTGACCAATGAAAATAATCTTATTTATAATCGGAACTCAAAAATCTTGAATAAATGTGAAGGGATATGATATTTACCTTTTTATTTAAAAATTTAACTTTTTTAGTCTTTGGTAAGATGCATCCAAAATATAATTGAGATTGAGGAAAAGTTTTGTTTAAAGAGTAACTTGTAAATTATTTTCATATCAAACTATATCTCCACACTCTTGTATTTTGTTATCCTTAAACATCATTCACCGAAGACGTTCCATTAATTCTTACAAAATCCAATCTCCAAAATATCTCAGTCCTCAACTCTACGAACCCTTGTTTCTAAGATTTTTCTCACAAACTTTACAAAGTAAAAATTCATTGATTAAAAATTGCAATGAGTTTTCTTTTATATTTTTTCTTTCTTCATATTATGTAAAAATTGAAATTCAATCTTTGCTTTAGGTAGAAAAGAGTTGGGCAAAAAATCCAGAAGAAAAGTGACTTTGTTAAACATACAAAAATAATGCTTAAGTAAAGAAGAATTTTTTCCAAATAAGGATTCTGAATTGCGTGAAAAAAGGAAATTAATGTTCAATAATTAATTATGATTTTCGATTTTAATAATACATCTTTATTATCGATGTATGAGTCCCATTATTTTTATTCTAATAATGGGTTTGTTAATGTTAAGATATATTTTCTCTTAATTCGTAAACCAGAAGAAAAACAGGATTTAATTTTTTTATCCATACTGAAATTAATTTTGGTATTAATATAATAAATAAATAATAAAATAAATAATAAAATAATAATAAAATAAATAATAAAATAAATAATAAAATAAATAATAAAATAAATAATAAAAGAAATAATAAAATAAATAATAAAATAAATAATAAAATAAATAATAAAATAAATAATAAA
>JBBMKC010062088.1:0-17521 GCA_037834085.1 Bipalium vagum | reverse complement strand
TTATTATTGTTGTTATTATTATTTTTTTTTTTTATTATTATTTTTTATTATTATTATTATTATTATTATTATTTTATTTTTTATTATTATTATTATATTATTATTATTTATTATTATTTTATTATAATCATTATATTATTATTATTATTTTATTATTAATTAATTAATTTTTTATTATTATTATTATTATATTTAAAAGATTAATCATTTAAGGGTTCAGTTATATTGAAAAAAATTATTGACAAAAATTATATTGAAGAATAAAATATTAAACTTTTTTCATTTGTTATTTGAATATCATCTCTAAACGAATCTTAAAAACAATTCTTAAGTGTAAATGAAAACTTCAACATTTTATTACATTGGTCAAGTTTTAAAATGTTTGGTTAAAAATGTTATAATTTTACAAAATATTATTTAACTAAATATTGAAAACGTACTTTGGAAGATTTCTGATTATTACCTAAAATAAAAATAATTTTTAAATAATGAAAATAATAAATCAATATTAACAAGGTAATGTTAAATATTATCTCCATCGGTGAAAGAAATCGTTTGCAAAATGTTTTGTTACAAAAATTATTTGACATTTAAGAAATTCACTTTACAACGACTCAACATAAAATTCATCCTCATGAAACATACTTCGACATATTTATCAGTTCTTCACCAATCAAAATATATTTGATATTCACATTTTAAATTATTGAATAAATATGAAAACTTTCAATTTCTTTTAATTTTTTCGAAAAAATATGATTATTTTTACAAAGTTTTTATTGAATTGAAATGTGAACTAATAAATAATTTATGTAAGTTACAATCAATCCCTTTGTTTAGTGTTCGGAGTTTTATTTCAAAATTTCTGTATTTATTTAGGATCTCTTTGGTTAACGATTAAACGAATCAATACGAAATATTTTTTTATTACTTGTGATAGGATAATCAAAATATTACTGGAATCAAATTTTCATAGATCAATAAAATATTTTAAAAAAGTACAAAATCATGTTGGTAAAAAAATAATTGTATTTTTTAACCGACAAATTTATTATTCAAAATATAAACCATGGCAAGCAACACATTTCTTCCAACGCGAAATAATAATTTTATTTATTCCAAGTCTTCTGGAATCGAAAAATTCACGAAAAGCACTCTGAACAGCAATTTTGTTGTGAAAGATTGACTCTTGCAGGAAATATAAAAGATGATTAGAAATGATAGTCAATAAGCGAGAGATTTGGTTAGTATACTGGATGAGTCAGACTTCATATCCGAAATCATTAACTTATACGGTGATTGTTTAGCAATTTGTGACCGACCATAGTAATAAAGAATAATTGGATACAAAGATTGCAATTTCCGGTGTATTTCGTCGACTTCTTGATAATATCTTTCTGATATGATAGTTTCTCCTTGATTTAAGAAACTGTGTGAATCGTGCCGACTGTGGACCATCAAACTAATATCATGGTTGAAGTAGGCAATTTATTTTTCATCTGAGGTCCCAATACGATGAAGAAATGGGTCGTCGTTGTTATGCAACAAAATTGCAGAACATATTTCATAGGGACGTATTTTCTGAAAACCATTAATGAGGCACACATTTACGAAGCTTCGATATTTTGCCAAATTTATGGAGGTGGCCTAGAATTGTTGGATGACTGACACAGCTTTTAGACAGGCTTCCGAGCCGTTATACGTGAATCTGCCTCGACCAATATCTTCAATTCTTGTTAATGCTAAGGGACGTCCACAATCTGTATCACTTTCGAGGCTCTCAGCTCCTCTTCTATTTTTTTGCGCCGTTTTTGAAAGATGTGCAATTTTGCTATATCAATACGGAATGCTTCATTGATTTTTTGAGTGGTCTACTCATGCAATAACTTTTAATTAGCCTTTTTATAACATCACTTCTACAAATAATATGAATTAAAAAATAGTAATAATTGTAAAGCAAAAACCAATGGAAATGTAAATAACTTTCTGCGCTCTCAAATGATATTTAAATTAATACGTTCAAACAAATGTGTTTTCAAATAATTTGTCGTCAAGTTTGAATAAAGAAAAATCGAAAGTATTTTTTACTATCCCACAAAACATTGCTCAGTCGAAATATTTTAAAGAGAGATCAGATTTATAAAGGTATATTTATGTGAAAATATATTCTCGTTTTCTGATCTTTCACAAACCTTTCCCATACTTATAAAAACCGATCATATAGATTAACCATTATTTTTCTGGATTTCAAATAATGTCTTTTAGGAACTGACTCAGCTCACGAATTTATATTAGACTGAGATTTTAAAGGAATATTTCAAAACAAAAAGTAACTTCTTATAATCGATAAAAGGATTTTTGCGAAATTCGTTTACCTAATTTATTATTCATAAATTTTTAATTTTCCACTTTATTTATATTCTAATTCTAAAAGGAATTTGTTCATGGGACAGACTGTATACAAAGCTAAAATAAATTCACATATTGGTAATGTAAACTTTCGTATTTTACACATTTAATTTATTCCCGACCTTTCCATAGCAACGCAGAACAAAATTATTGACGACGATTTTTTTCTTTTAATATTTTGTTTTAATTTTGTATTTAAATTTCTTTGTACCAGTACTCATAATGGGTTTCCATTCGATTATGAATCGGCCGAGCTTGTGGGAGAATGGAAATAATTTTTGGAAAGAAATTTATTTATCGTGGATAAAAGATTTTTAAAAATTTGACAATTATTTTTAAAATATTTTTATCAATTTGATTATTAAAACAATCATGATAAAGCTTAGACTGATTTATTTATTTGTCTTCGAAAGCAACATTAAATCAAAAGAAAACCTAATTCTAAGTCCTTTTGAAGTTCAATTAGATTAATTTCTTTTTTTCCATGAGATCTGAAGAAAATTTCATCCGTATTTGGCTGATCTCTGCAACCATCATCAATGGCACTGATCTTTCTGATTTCGATCTGATCGACAGTATTTGGTTGATGATTATCATGAATGTGTAGCTCAACAGTTTCCACAGAGGCAAAACCGAAACCACAAAAAACGCAAATAATTTCTGGATCATTGGGTATATCTGTGACTTCAGAGTCCAACGAATCTGAACGCATATATTATATACATTTGACTTATTTTCATAATTGTGTTGTAGTCTTATGTTTCGATTATATAATCATATTTTAAACTTGATCATTTGTTTTCTTGATTATCAGCATGGAAACCTATCAAAACTTTCCGATTCATATCCAAAGAGTATTCAGATCAAGATATATTATTATTATTTTCGAAATTATCCTGTTTTTGGTTATAAACTACTGCTCCTTATTAAGCAACGAGCTTAGTAAGTTTTAAATGTTATTAACGAGTTACCTATTTTATTCTTTAGCAATAAAAAGAAAGTTATAGCATATAAAATTTATCATTTGTTTAAATATACAAAAATTTTGAAATATTTATTATCAAAAAATCTTGAGACAATTATTATGTCAGATAATAAGCCAAAGACTTATACGTTGCAATTCGAACTTGACGCTGTTCATCAATTTCAAAGGCTATTGAGCATTCTGGGCTTCACTTAAGTCTCATTAAACGCTTAAGTCAGAAAGAAACCGTGTAATTGAAAGGAAATAAAGAAGAAAAAGTTTTCAAGAGAATATTTTCAAAGACAACACAAAGAACAAAATCAACGTTATGAAGGTAAACAGTAAGAACTTCATGACGTCTATAATGAAGCGGCAGAAAAAAGGAGACAATAATCTTATCCATTGACAATTTTTTAAAAGAAGAAAGGTTTGCTAATCAAGATGATGATTATAAATAATAGTTCCAACTTTTGTTTTATAGATTTCTTACTAAGCTACAACTTTTTTCTACGGGCTTTTCATCTTATGTATTGAACATTTAAAGTCCAATGAGCCAATAGCTTATAACCAAAAACCAGGGTGTGTACTTTATCACTAAATAAAAATTTTTCCATCTGAAATCTCAATTTTTTCTTTATTTAATAAAACAAATAAATAGGTTTATTATTTTATATAATTAAAACGTTAAATTTTTTGCAGGTTCGTATTGCATCAAAAAATAAATATATCATTATTATTTGTTGTACAAAAATGGTTCCACCATTTAATTTTTGAAACTCGGGCCTTGTCTCATCACATAGGGTGTGTAATAAGTAAATATCAGAGTTTAAAACACGCGTAAAATGATTCGTGAAATTGTTTAGTTAGTTAATATAATCACATTTAGATCCAAAAAATTAACAAAACATCTCAAGTTTTTGAAGAGCATCCTATGACATCTGTACAAAATAAATTGAATTTTTCATTAGACACTGCTTATTACTCGCTTGAAGTTAGAAAGTTTTGGAACAGAAATATAATAACATGAATGTGGATTTGGAGTCGTCAGATTTTTCCCAGATGGATATTTTTCTTTGGGAATATTTAAAGACAAAGATTTATACAAGAAAGCCAAGGAAGCTAAGAAATCTGACAGATGCAATCGGAGAAGAGGCAGCTGAAATATCACCACAAATGTGTAAAAATGCTCACTTTTTTATCATCGATTACGATATTGTATTATTGATAATGCATGTTCTGTTTAAAAATATTAATATTAAATTTAAAATATTAAGTTAACAAATGACAGTGTTATCTTAAGAATCTTTAACAATATTGCACTCTAAAATTTGATACTTACTTTCTACATACTCTGTACAAATAACGAATAAATTTCGAGAAAAATATTGGTTAGTTTTGAAGCAATCCAGTTTTCCCTGATTTCTTATGCTATCATCAGGCCTAAACTGCTGCATGCAAAGTGCAAGGTACATAGGCACAGACAAAAGGTAAGCAGTAAGAGATTTTTTTTCATTGCTCAATATCTTTTGCGCTTATTTAACGGATGCCCCAGCTCCAACCTTTAAATCATTTCTACAACCTTCAGATATTGTTGGATACCCAAATGCAGTTCAAATAGTATCAATGTTTATTTGTAAATATTTTTGGATTAAGATACCCCTTCTTCATGGTAAAATATTAATCGTCATATATCAGTTACAGACTTTTGAAAACAAAATATATAATTGCAAGGAAAATATATAATTTTTAGCCAGAAATTAGAAGTTTAATTTGTTTAAATAAATGTCAAAATTTTAGGAGATTGTTGAACTTTCCAAATACAAATGATACCTTCAAAAAATATATAAATTATAATTTCTCACATCTTTCTCTTTTGAAAAATTGAACCTGGGCACATTTAATAATATCAATAAAAATATGCATAATGATAATAATATTAACTATATGGAAATAATAATTAGAACAATGTTTACCGGAATGTTAATGATATCCTAGATTTTGAACATAATTAAATTTCGTGACATTTATTTCAGGAAAATTAAATTTTATATAATAAAATAAAAATTGAAACAGAAAATCAAAAAAACAAGCAGATTCAATTTCGAGAGAAATTAACGTTAAGAAATCATTTTTTTACAATAATATAATTGTTCAAGAACTTTGGATTAATATATCCATCTCTCAATAAATATCCATCTCTCATAGGAATCGAATCCTCTCAACTTAACAAAACGAAAGGATAATAAACCAAATAAAACTAAAATGAAGAAGAAACATTTAAATGATTCTCACAAAACTGATTATCGAGCGATAAAATGGAGGCTTGTGAAAAGAAGAATTTACTCGGACCAGAGCAATCTGTAATTATATAGAATTGGGTGAACAGCCACGTATCAATAATAACTTAACTTCAATATCATCCTTATTGTGAACCCTCAAATTCAATTCAATTTCAATATCATGCTTCAACAATTTCAGAGTAACAATGTCGATATCGTCCATTCAATGTTTTTATTATATCAACAAGATATGTCCACAAAGCGCCAATAACGAATAACATAACAGAGATTAAAATATGATAACGAACAAACCTATAAATCTCTCCTTTGAATGATTGTTAAACAAATACAAAATAGCAAAACTCAAAGTAGAAAATAAGCGAAGAGATTAAAACAAAAAGTTCAACTGTCAGTTTAAGCAAATTTCCTTTAACAGTTCAGTCTACCATTAAATGTTAAACTAGTTGGGGACCCGAACACAAACCTTGAGAAAAGTGTACATAAGCAACCAGAAATTGAATACTCACACCAAAAATTATATAATACGCTTAACGTTGATTCTTGCTTTATATCCCTAAAACTGACAACTCGATCACTAAATCAGGAAAGTTACTAACAATTAAGTAATCATTGAAAAATTTATCACCGTATTTTCCGAATTGCTATTACTTCTCCGAACGACTTAATTAACCATAGTCAATAAGCTGTTTTTTTAATTTACTATAGGGGTCGACAGAAAAACTTCGTTTTTATCAGTTAAAAATATCTCGAGATTAAATTTGAAATTTCTTATTTCTGGAAAATTTCTTAAAGTAATCATTAACAGGACTAGTAAGTTCAATATTTAAATTTAAATAAATCGATTATAATTGGTTGATTGATTTAGTCTGAAATATGAAGGCAAAGCAATGCAACAAAAATTTCTTCTTTACAACTTTAACAAAAATAACTTCTCGGCTATCGAAATTCACAAATTTCTTATAAGGAAAGTCGTCGGAAACAGAGAACGTCGTCAGACTTAGGAGAGTACAGCAGATGTCAAATAGTTTATCGGAGAACAACGATCACTTTTAGAGAGAAAAGAAGGTTCGGGAAGACCAAGAACGAGTACTGCAGAAGAGAATGTCATAATTGTGTGTGAAATGGTTGAAGTTTATTGCCACCTGAGTTCTTCTGCAATTTCAAGAGTCACTGACATTGAAGAAAGTAGTGTTGGCCGCATATTGAAAGAAGTCACTTTACATCAGATGGGTTCCTCACATTTCGACTGATAATAACAAAAGAATCAGAGTCTTTTGTTCTCAAAAAATGTTGAATATATATTGAGCAAGAAGGGTAAAGGAAAAGATTATTATGATCGATGAAAACTAAATTTATCTTCGAGCCGTACTTCCAAAAGAATGCAATCGTATTTGAGTATATGGCACAGATGATTGTCTAACTATTCCTAGCGGACTATTATGATTATTATTGCAAGCAACTTTGCTAAATCACTCATGTACAGGTATATAATTATATCTCCTGATCATGAACTTATTATCTTTGTTTCAAATATTTATAATAATTAAATATTATTATTAGTAAAATTAATATTATTATAATTAATATTAATTATTAATATTAATAATAATATTATTAATATTACTATTATTATCATTAATTATTATTATTCGTAATTACAATTAGCCATACATTCTTGTAAAAATTTAAAGCATCGTGCATAAACTCCACGTTTTGCAGACTTCATTCCATTTAACTTTTTCAAACGATTTAACAAAAGAAAAATTATTATTCTAAAACTGAAACCAGCTCATTTGTCACAAATTTAATCAATATTTATTATTTCATTTAAGAAGATTTATTGTTTATTTTCTAATTCATTTTTTTAGAAAAAGCAGAAGATAATCGATAATTCCTCTAAAGTTTGAAAGCATAAAATTTTTTTACGATTTTAATTCTAAAACATATTTTATTTATTCACTGAATATTTCTTACGTTTTCTGTAACCTAGATTTTTATCTACGTCTTTTTACAGACAGTTACTAAAGCTAACCTATCAATTTTATGAAGAATCTAAAGAAAATTTTCATTGAATAAAGTACATAAAGTATTTTAAATTAAAAATAAATATTGACAAAAACAAACAATATTTTCAAAAAAAATTATTTTAGAAATTTAATAAAAAAAATTACAAAAACATATTTTTTATAAAAAAATTTTTTTTTCATCAAAAAAAATTGGTTCATTTAATGAAAAGAAATTTATCAACAGGATCACAGCAAATATCAAAAAACAAAATCAATATCAAACAAATGAAATCAAAGTTTACAAAAATGTCACGTGAAATTGTTCAAATTAAGATCATTTGCTGACGAACGAGTCACGTGATCGATACATTTCATCATATGAATAAATGGGCTGATGCAATTTTTTTATGAAGTTTACGTCTCAGAAATTTGGTTGATTTTTCGGAGAAAATTAATGGAGCCATCGGTAACATAGAATGTGAAAAGAAAACAAATTTAAAAAAAAACATATTTTGAGAAAAATTTACACGGAAAATAATGTACTGAATTGATAATGAAATTGTTGTGATCAAGTTTTTGAGAAAACAGAAGACGACTTACCCGATACTGTCAAATGAACCATGTCTGAAACTGAAGACGTTGAGAGATAAATATATATAAATATCCTTGAACTATCGTCGATCTGGTTTTGCTGGAAATTGAGAGCAAGTCATGAGCTGGTGAATGAATGCAATCCCAAACTGCTCGAGAAGTTACCAGAATGGAGGATGAAATGTCGGTTGTTCCTATTGGCGTTCAGCTGAATGTTGCAGTGGGCAAACACCACCACATGCGATGCAGCATTTCTATTAATGGAACAGTGAGAGATTCGAGTCGATTTGTGGATTTTTTGACGAATCATATTCCAGTCCTTGGCACTGGCATTTGTTGATGGACATAGAACACTGTAATGGCTCCTGTCAGGTTAATTTGTTTAATTCTTGTAACAGTTTCGGGCTTTTATTGATGCCTGAATATTTGTTTGACTTTTGCTAAATGAAAGGAAGTACAATCCATTAACCTTTGGTCTGGTAATCTGAAAACTTTTTCTATGCTGTTTTATCACCGATATAGAAATTTGAAGATAAATGATTATTTCAAGTCGTAGAAAAGAACATTTATTTAGATAATTCCATCAGAAAGGATTGTTACTATTCTAGTGATTCTACTTAGATGATTTCTTCCGGCTTTATTGTATTCTCGTCCTAACCTTTTGATACATACATGTACGTGGTTTGCCAATTAAGTACTTAGACTCGACAGAAAATAATAACTTATGTTGGCGCAATTCTTGCTCAGCTCACCTAACCTACACAGAGATAACGTGGACTTACCTAAAGAGCTTGCTATCTCAACCTCTAACAAAGCACCAAAAAAACTAAAAATTTATTAAATAAAATGAGGATGAAACCCTTTTTATTTACAACGATCAAACTGAAACACTCGGCAGTCACACAAAATCAAACTGCAACAGGCAGTCTCTCAAGCAAACTCTAATTAAAAGCTGTGTTAGGAAAAACCTTTGTCAATAAAATTGTCGAAAACACTCATAATTTTCTTGGCGAAAAATAATGAATTTTTGCTAGCTTATATACTATTTTGCAGTTCATTTTAGCGTCTTTGATTGGCCAGTTAAGCTGTCAATCATGACTTACTTTCTATAATTAATTTTTACTAAAAATAACTTTACATTCTAATTAAATAATTTTAGGGTGACATAAGTAGTAAAAAAATCAATAGTTGCTTCTAAAATAATATTTAATTTATTTTAAAAATTTAATTTGAATTAATAATTAAAATACATAATTTTAAATTAGCCAGCATGTTATCTAAATTCTATTTTTAGAGAAAAATTGTATTTACAGAAAGTTAAAAGATAGGAAACGAATCTCAATACTTACAAAAAAGATAATGAAACTGATTAATTCTAAGGATATATATAGGTAATAAAAATGTATTTTTGTTTTTAGGATAATTGCATCTTTTCAAAAAATGTAAGACAATGTTGAATTTCGTATTGTGATCAAATTCCCGTTATTGAAGCAAACACGTAGCCAAGAAATTATTAATCAACTGCCGGATGTTTAAAAGAGTGAGTGCCCTTGTAAATTAACAATTTATAATTGAATTCGCGAATTCAAAATAGCCGAACTAGTGTTTTTAATATAGAGAAGTCTGGCAGAGGTTGAAGAAAGAAATCCTACAGTAAATCGTCATTACAGGCCGTCTTATTGCAACAAAAGACTTTGCACAACGTTTAAACATCTCAAAAGGTACGTTCCATATGTTGCTGCATGAAATGGGCATTAGGAAATTGTGTTCATGATTTTCACAGATGGTATGCAACAATTTCGACGATAGATGAGACATCTTTGAGCTTGTATATACTGGAAAGTAAGCGTGAATCTGCAGAATGGCAGATGTCAGGGAGAAACCAAAACTAAAAATGATAACTGGCACAGCTTATAAAAAATTTCTAATGTTTTTTATATGAGCGGTATTCTCAAATGCGATTTTGATGCATCTCATGTCAAAATCAATTTAGAATATTATGCAAAACTTATAAAGTAAGAAAGAGGAAAACAGCAAAAAAGAGAAGACTGAACTATGGCTCTTACATGATAATTTCCCAATACACTCATCCCATCTGACAAAAGCAAAAAATAATTCATGTGAAAAATCACTCATTCCTCACCCACCTTACAGTCCCTATCTCGCTCCTATTAATTTCACTTCTTCTGACAGCTGTCGAAGAATTTTCGAGAAAAACTATTTGATTGTGCCTTTGATTTGCAGCGCATTGACACGGACTTCTTGAAATCGTACTCCAAAACCTTTTATGAAAAAGGCATTTTGGATTTGTTGTCTCGTTGGCAAGAATGTGTGGCGGTTGGTTGAGGTTATATTGAAAAACAAATATAAACTTTCTACATGTTTGTTTTTGAAATTTTAAATAAAATCAGTTGTATATTTATTATTTAGTCTAAGTACTTAATGGGCGGACTACGTACGTAATACAAATGCCTTATTTAACCAAACCAATAATTTTGGAAGGAGAAATAATTTTATGACAATCAACATTTCAGACAATTGTGCATGTAAAGCGGACATTTTTATGATATATTGAGTATTTGGATTTTTTGTGAAATATTTTCCATCATTTGCAATTATTCTTTTCCCAACTAACTGATAGTTATTGCAATCTTTTTTGACAAAACGACGATTGGCCGGATCGGATAACGATTTTTTGTTTATTATTATGCAAGGATGTCTGCTTTTCGTCTCCAGTCGAAATGCGATGCAAATACTTTTGCTTTTCAAGCAACATTTCACACATTGCATTCTGACTATACATTTCTCTCTCTTCTAGTTCATATGACAACCATCTTTTTTTATATAAATCTTCCTCATAATTGTCAAAAGCACAGAAAATGATGTTCTATCAACATTTAATATTTCAAATTCTCGATTCGTTTTCCAAACTTTTCTTCTAACTCATTTCTATGTTAGATTCTAATCACTTTTTATATCGATCTTATTCGTTGTTTCTGTTGTTTGTTTTTCTACTAGAATCTCTGCCCAATCAGATTTTGGTACTTCTTGGAGTGTTATTTTAATAAAATCACAAATTGTCCATAATTGTCTGTCAATCTGGTCATTTGTGTTGTGGTGGTATGGGATCAAGAATCATAATCTAATCTTCAACATTTCTGCAAGCTCTTTCTTTTCTCTTTCAATGACATTGATTAGAAAATTTTCTGTAATCCATATTGGTTTTGCTTGGTGTACCGAACCGTAATATTCATTTGTTCTCTAATATCTTCCTCACCGTTGTCTAACCTTGGTGATAATGTTGATAGCGAAACATATTTATTGAATTGATCTATTATTGTCATGATATATTTTTCATCCTTCTTGACACTTTTAAAGGGCCACATATATCTACGCAAAGCTTCTAAAACAGTGCTTAGCCATTCTTTTTTCGTCGACTAAGTCATAAATTTTATTCTCTGACTGTCTGCAGCAATTGACAACAACCTTTAAGATCTATTTTAACCAATGAAATTCGTATTATACACGGCTCCAACTAATTATTGCCGCACCTTGAAAATATAATAAATCTTAACTAATTTAAATTGAATTTTTTAATTATTGCATTATGCATGAAATATTTGTAAGATTTTAAAATAACTTTTGGCTAACTAATCAACTATTTACTTCACATAAAACTAAGTTTTTATAACATATCAGATAATTAATTCCAGTTATTGCCGCATTAATTTAAAAGTGAAATTATTTAAATCTAATTATATAAATTAAACGTTTGAAGATTAAATGTTAAATGTAAGTACTTCTGTCTGTCGAATACTAAGATTTTATAAAAATATTTATTTAGTAAGATGAGTAAAATTGCAAGATTAACCGACACCGAGAAGGGAATCTATGCTTTGATCTATGCCTACCATGACGCCGGAAAATCGAACAGATGGATCGGTACTAAGTTAGAGAAGAATGAAAGTAGTATACGATACTTTTTAAAGAATAAAAAATAAAGAAAAGAAGACACGGAGTCCTAAAGCGAAGATTTCCGCAGCAACGAAGCGTTCCATTATTAGGAATGCCAGCAACTAAAGCATATCCTGTGCGAAAATAAAAACGATATTCAACCTAAATTAGTCCGTAGAGAGTATTAGAAAGATTTTAAATAAATCTGGGACGATCCATTATGTTGGTGAAACCCCCTTTGAAACCACAACATAAAATCAATCGTGTCTTCTGGGTTAAAGAGAAAATACCGTGGATCACCGAATGAGAAAAGGTCAACTGGGGTGACGAAAAGAATTTTAATTTGGATGGACCTGACGATTACGCATATTATTGGCACGATTTGCGGAAGGAAGAGATATCTTTTTCGAATAGACACCGGTTCATTCTTGATTTAAGGTTGTTTCAATTGCCACGGAAAGTCGACTCACGCGATTATTACCAGCAGGCTAAATCAATTTGATTATCAAATGCTTTTAGAGGAACATTTATTTCCCTTTATGAATGGTTTTGGCGGAGACAAACCAATTTTCCAACAGGGTAATTGTCAATGCCATGTTGCACGTTCCACTTTGCAATGGCTACAAAACAGAAATATTGATGTTATGTCTTGGCCGCCACCAGACCTGAATCCCATAGAAAATCTTTGGGGGATACTAGCACGTCCAGTATATCCTAATGGGAAACAATATGATTCAATTTCAGAGCTGGAACGAGAGGTTATTCGCTGTTGGGAAGAAAGAAAGAAAGCATTACTAATTAAAAAAGTACTGTTAAAATTTATAATATAAATATATAAATAACTTATAATAAAATTTGTCAAAAAAATAAAACAATCTTAAACACCTAAACAAACATAGAATCACGTTTAGATCAGTCAGATATCACGCACCAACAGTCATATATAAGGAGTCTACAATTACCAGAACATCATTTGTTGTTATATGCCTTACAGTAAGATTTACTTTATTTATATTAGTATTATAGTGGATAGTGTATAGTAGTATACATTGTTATTTCTAACTAGTATACACATTTTTAAAATATAATTGAAATATTTTTAAAAATTTGGCAATTTGCTAGAGTTGCACAAGTTCTAAATAATTTTCAAAATAAATGTTAGAATTCAACCCTAAAATCATATATTTTTTTTTCATTTCAGAAGCAGTTATTTTTCGTAGTTCACATATCAGTAAGGGTAGTGAATACAATTCATCGATAGCCTTTGAGATATTGATATTTATATCAGTACGGAAGGAATGTGAACTTTAATTAATTAAAAATCTTTGGGGAAATTTTCTTAAGAGCATGTTTGTTACAGCAATCACTCTTAGTTTTGTAAATCATATATTTTTGACATTTGGTATTTAATTCCAATATATTTTATAAAACTTGTGTCTTATTTATTTGTTATTTGATATTTAATCTATTATTTTCACGCATAAAATCTTTCTAAAGTTAAGGTCTTAACAGCCACACTCTTAAATCAAGAGACTTAACATAATAAATAATTATAATGAAACAGAAGAAATAAATATTCCTTCAATTCCTAAACAAGATTCCATTGCAATAAACAAAATTGATCAAACAGATATGAAACATGATATAAAAAATATATATTTAAAGATTTACAGGATCTTCGTGTTACTGACGTTCCGATGATACCTAAAATAAATAATATTCAAAATCGAACCACAAGAGAAAACTTGAAAGAGCATTAGTAAAATTAATCATGAAGAGCAAGATAGCCTTAGGTTTCGGATTAGAAAGAGTTGCAAAAAGTTTGCTAATGAAAAACTATTTGAAAAATCCCAAGAATTAAAACCAAAAAATAGAAAACAATTAGCAAATGAACTTGATAAAGAATTTAGAAAACCAAAACATTATATTAAAGATAAGATCTTAAATAAAGATGATATTTGGATTGCTAATTGAACATTATTACCTAGAGAAAGAAACTATAAGATTATTCTAAGAGTACTAGATTTATGCACAAAATATGCTTTTGCTGCTCTTTTCAAAAATAACAATTGAAAATGCATAACAGATGCTTTTCATTAAATATTTGTTGACTACCAAAGAAAACCTAAAAGCTATGGGTTGATAAAGGTACTGAATTTTACAATAAAATATTTGTGATGATAATAAAAATTATTCAACGGAAAAAGAAGCAAAACCTGTTTTCATTGAAAGATCCAATAAAACTTTAAAGAATATGATGTTTAAAAAATTTACGGAACAAGGAAACAAAAAATGGTTACATCTCTTATCTAAATGAATCAATTTTTATAACAGTAAAATTAACAGATCAATTGGTATTTCCTCTGATGAAGCGAGTTCTTCTCTAGGAAACTTTGATAATGCATCTAAAAATCCAAAGTGGTTAGCAGAAAAAATTATGGTTTGTATAAAGTTGCAAAATATTATTACATATGCAGAGGAAAATTTTATTATAAAAATCAAATTGTTTTTGGCATTATTGATTTAAATGGTGAAAAATATGAAGTAGATTTTATGAGAATGAGTTGCAAAAATCATCATTTTAATTTTTATAATATAACATTGTGTATTTGTCACTTCTAATTTAATATACACTACAGTCCATAAAACATTTAACACCTTTAAATGTTCAATAATTTGTTTTTTAAACTGGTATAAAATTAACAATTTTAAAGATAATCAGAAACTGTGTTTTGCATATTGTTGAACCAGTAAAGCTAGTAAAAATTTAAAATTTAATTTCATGTATAATAGTGTTGGGATACAACTTTTAAGTAAAAGTGAGTGTTTTTATTTAGTTGTCCACAGGAATAATTAATACTTTATGCATTTATTAACGGTTAGTTAAGTTTTTAGATGAAATATAATTGACATCAGTTTAATAATGTGGTTTAATTAAGTTTTGTGAAATTAATTTGGTTTGAAAATTGCAAATACTGAAGAAAGATATTTTTAAAACTCACCATAACGTGGTTAAGAGATACACAGAAATGAATTCCACAAGTGACTATCAATTATCAAATGAAAACTGTTCAAAGGTATACGCATTTCGTGACTCAGGGTTTTTCTATAGACAGATATATACAATGATGTCGGAAAAATATCGGTTATCTGTTTCCCATATCGCTGTTCGGAAGATTATTTTAAAAGAATGTACAACTGGAACTGTAAGCAAAATAAAAGGTAGTTGTCGGCCATTGAAAACGACTCCAAGGGGTGGCAGATGTTTAAAAATGTTGGCTTTGAAAATACGAAAAATATGAAGACGTTTCCTATCCTCAGAGTTTGAAAAGATATGTGTTTGTTTAATATATTATACAATAATAATGTTTGAGTTGTTCCTTCTGTTAGATTTCTTTCTTCACAACGTCTAAATAAAAAGTTTGCATTTTTAGATTTTCCATCATCTACTCTTACAAAAAGAGTTAGTTCATTAGATGGATTTAATTTCTATTCTGGAATAAATAGTTTTAAGTCAATTAATTTTAATTTAGCATCTCCATTTGTTCCATAAAGTATTTCTTTATCAATATCAATTTTTCTTGTAAATGTTAATTCTCCTTGTATGTCATAAATTACTCTTTTATAATATTGTAAAAATCCAAACATTAATTATATTGGAAATTCTCTCATAAACTTCTTATTTGAGTATAAATTTTTTCTAGTTTTAAATCCTTTATTATCTTTACCTGGATCATCTTTAATTTTATCTGTTATGCAACCAAATATTTCTCTATCATTATTTTTATCAATCATTACAAAATTTGTTATAGAATTTGATGGACCAACATTTTCAATTGCTTCTATTTCAGTTAAACCTAATTTTAAAGTAGTATAAGAAAATAAATATGGAAAGAAGTTATTTTGCAAGGTTATATTTTCATCAGCTGTTATATATTGAATTTCAATTTCAAAAACTTAAATTGATTCTGATTAATCTAAAGCATTCGCCGATTGTAATAAACTAAAAGTTAAATTTCCATTTTTATTTAAATTTGTTGCAGTTGCTGGATTTAAAGAAATTTCTAAATAGTCACATTAATTAGTTGTTATGTCTTGACGATAGTAATTATTATCTAGATTTAATTTAGACATTTTTAATAGAAAAAATTTAAACAAAAATTAATATGCTGAATGCTTTAGCCTTTCTTCTTTAAATAATAAAAAAAAATATATTTTTCTCTCATATGAAAATTGTATAAATAATCAAATTCATCTTTATCCATAAAACTTGCTAATATTTTAAAATATATTTGATCTCTATCTGATTTTGAAATTTTAAAGAAAATTTGAAAATTTTTTTACTTCTTAATAGTAAATCAAAAAATGATTGAGATAATGAAATTACAGAACATTTATTATGTCTTCCTCTTGTAAAATTTTTTTTCATTTATTACATCACCAAAAACAATCAAAATTTTCTTATTTTTTTCTATTTTGTCTGAAGCTTGAATTTCATTTTGCTTTATCAGATAAAGTAACATTTATGAGACGCTGTCTCCACGGAGTCTTATATTCAAGGCTTTCAAATTATCTCACACAAATAATTGTACATCATCTGGTTTTGGATTATTCTGATTACTATATTTTAAAATTTTTTTCATTTTCTTTAATAATTAAAAATTGGATTTCATTTATTATTAATGTACTATCTATAATTGATGGAGTAATGGTTTTGTTAAATAAGAACTATTTAAATTCAAAGTTAAAATAGGTTGTATACTAAAATCTATTGAAGATTTTTCATTTATTATATTTTCTTTATTAACTTTTTCATCATGAAACTCTTTATTAGCTTTTTCATTTTTTACGCCTTAAACATCAGTAACCGGTTTATGAAATGTATCTAAATCTATAGCTAATCCTATTTCTGCTTTCCATTGATGTAATTGATTAGTTTCAAATTTATTGTTTCCTTCTATTAATTTTTTAAAATATTCAATTCTTTTTTTAACACCATTATCAGCCATTTTTAATTCAAAGTATTTCACTTATTTAATTTTTTCTAAATCTTTGATATCAAGAGTAAGATCGCATCTTCTCTTTATACTCTTTTTTTAACTCTTGTTTCAGTTCCTTTTTCTTCGCGCGGAATCCGAGGGATTGGTTTAGATTTTTAATAATATTTCTTGATTTTATTTTTTAATATTTTCCTTCCACTCATTAATTATTATTTTTGCATGTTCAACTTCATCATTAGTTAAAATTTTATCTTCTAATGCTTTTAATTGAAATATATAAAGTTTATTAATTGATGA
>JBBMKC010061978.1:0-17525 GCA_037834085.1 Bipalium vagum | reverse complement strand
GGAAAGCTAAGACGATTTGCTAATGCAAATGATTATAAAATTTTATTTTGAATAAATGTTTTCTTGTAAAAAAAATAGTGAGATCAAATGATTAGGAGAAAAAAACAATTAAAATTAATTCCTTTATTCTATAAAAAGCAAATAGGTTTAAAGTGAGAAATATAAGATTATAGATGTTGGCCAGGGATGAGCAACTTTTTTATCAGTGGGTTTTTTTAATTTGAAAATTTTTGTAAGGGCCTCATTAAAATATGATAATGAAAAATATATATAAAACTTTAAGAAAACTCCTAGATTTATTGTAATCGAAAAACGTTTTAATGATAAATTGGAGATTGCTTCTTTGAAGCAAATTTATCTATATTTGGAAGTATTGATGATACAGCAACTCGCATGCAGCTTTCCATTTGTGAGTCAATATGTCTTGATCTGTGGTCACTTAATAAATTTCATTACGGAAAATATTTGCTCGCAAACATAAGTACTGCCAAAATATGTCATAATTTATATTGCATGCGTAATTAATCGTGGAAAAATTTCACATATAAATGTTTTTATAAAAATGTTTGATGTCGACATTAGGAAATTTATTCCTCAAATCATAATTACTTTGTAAATCTTTGTAAAACCGCAAAAGGGCCTAGATTATTTATAATTGTTATTAATTAATTATTAAAACTGCAAAAGGGTCTAAGGTGTAATAATAATAATAATGAAAAGTTAATTAAAATTACAAAAGCTAATTAAAAAGTAAAAAAGGCAATTTATTTTTTTTCTAAAAGGATTTAATCTTGACAATGGTGAAACTAAATTGCCAAGATTAGGGTCTGCAAGAGGGACCGGTTAAGAATTAAACAGCTAAAAGGGAATTGACATTCCCCATTGATAAAACTGGTCTACGATTGATTGATTATCTGACCAGAATAGTATTTAAAGAGTTGGAATCCGCGGTAGGTTGCCATAAAATTCTCCGGCAGGAACCGTGTAGACAAATTGCAACCAAGGACAAAAACTGCGTCAGACCTTGCACCTAGTAAACAGCCATTTATGCCCTCTATGCGACAGGAGCTTACGACGGGTCCTGTGCTGTTAGGGAGTTTCTTAGTGAACCGGATTGGGATCAGCAAACCACTTTTTGTACCTGTCGTCGATAGAATTGGTAAGGCTATCGTTGTTTTTCTTTGTTTTCATTTTTTATAATTTAATTAATATCTTATTAAATTTTAATTTAATTGTTTAATTGATTATTATTCTTTATCAAGACATTTGACTTTTAGTTTGATCGATTATTGAAACATTTGATTTTGTGATTGAAGACATTTTTATTGAATATTCAATTTGATTGTTTGAGACATTGTGTTTGTTACTTTGTTAATAAACTGTTGTTCTTAGTTTTTTGATTCATTCATTTGTATACACGTTTTGACAAAAGTGAAGGGGTCAGTAAACTTTGCGAGCTAAATGTTGCGACAGAGTTCATAGTAATATAATAGCTTAACAAAATTATATAATATATTAGAAAATATTGCTGTTTTAATATTTTTAAAAAAAAACACAAAAAACAAAAAACCGGTCAAATTTATTTAATACTTAGTATAATTTCCTTTATTTTTCAAAACATGTACACAACGTTATAATAAAGAAATTTTTAAAAATGTTATTACAAAACAAAGTATTTTAAATTAAACAGAAAAAACATGAAATTTAGACAGATCGCAATAAGTGTAAATTCAATTACTTATAATTTTTTGTAAATCAGACATATTTCATTTTGTGCAGAATTTATAAATACATTCATTCATAAATAAATTAGTTAATAATATACAATATAAATATTTGTTAAAATCAAACATAATTTATTATCTACGTCCTTGAATCTTAATTTGATCATTCTTTGTTTTGCTGCGTAATATTAACATAGTCATTGTAAAAGATTTTTTATAAAATTTATTTAACTTAATGGCATCTAAATTGTTTGCACCTTTCAAAAAAATACCACAACAATTACCAATATTTAAAAAGTCAATTGATAAATGTAGAGATGTTTCAATGTCAAATTTTGTAATTTTTATTGATTGATAATCTTTTATTTATATATGTTAGAATTCTGTTTATGGCATGATAGATAATGTAACATGCGTTGCATATGATCATAATCTTGATTTACTGGCTCTAGGAACAAAGAAAGGAGAAATTAAAATGTTTGTGATTATGTTAACTGATTGTGATAATTCTTTGTTTCAGATATGGAGCATCAGGAATGGTTTACACCCTTGTCAACAGTCCATTAAAACCGATTAAAATTCTCAAGTTTCTCAACAATCAAGTTGAGTTATAGTGATTGAGTTAAAACCTTATTGGTTTTTTTAGGGAAGATTAATTTCAATTGATAACGACAACGATATGGTACTATGGGAGTTTCAAATCGAAAATAACTACTGGGACGTAACATCCTCGGTCTGCTTGTCTGGTCAGATGTATGCTACCCTTATGATTGATCTGTTTTATAGTTTATTTGATTTTTAAAGATTGAATGGTAAGGTAACATCTCTCGATATAAGTCAACCAATGTCGTGGAGAAGCGATTCTGATGATTTATTGGAATTGTTAATTATTGGATCAGACTCAAACAAAATATGCCAGGTTTTAGTGGTTGGAAATCGCTTTAACTTATACGAGGGTGACGACCTGGCAATCGATTCTGAACATTTGTTAACAAAGTATCTTTTAATTTTTCCAAGTTAAGATTTTGAGCTCATTATTATTATCATCCTTGTCTTCATTATTAGTATTAAATAAAAATATTATCATTTTTATTCAATGTCTGAGATTGTTTGGTGTAGTGACTGGAAAATAGAATGAGTGGTTATTTGTCTACCCTAGGTTTGAAATAAATCAATAACTCAATTAAATTTGTGTCCAAAACATAATGTTTACCTTGTCACAATTTGTGTGGCTGTCTGATTTGTCTTTCCTTTATTCTGTGTTGAAATTTTCCCCCCGTGTGTGTACTGTTGTCATCGTTACATCGTTTATGAAGAGAGAATATTTTGCTTACAGAAATCAATACTGCGGAAGAAAATCTGAGTCTAAATTGCTACTGGAAATTTAATAAATTTCATTTTTATTTAGAGAATGAATTATATATTTTATATTAAAGGCTTTATATACTTTGATTATTTTTATCTTTATTATTAGTATTATTATAATTAGATAATGATAATGAAAAAAATATTCTTGAGAATTTCAACATATGTTGATGTGTTCAAAGTTGTGATCAGGGCAATTAAAATCAATTGCCCTGATCACTAAAAATATTAATAGTAATAATTAATAATTGGACAAGGCTATTCTTATAATGTTGGATTAATTATTTTTCCACAGATTTTTGATTTTATTTATCATCATTGATCATATATTTGATCTAGTAATATTTTGAATGGATGGAATTTCTGAAATCTAATATCTTATTAGCATTTGTTGAAAAAGGGAGGGGAAAACTCAAATTAATCACGATGAGTGAGTGAATAATGGATTTTCATTGCAATATGAAAGAAAGAAATTATTTTTATTCATTTTCTATTTTAATTTTTCTTAAAATCTATTGTCACTATTTTTATAAATAAAAAGAGATTCTTTCGATTGTTATAATATAAAGTATTTTTGGATGGCTTCTGAAATAATTATTGATATTTCAAAAATTCTATTGAAATTTATTTTGTCAATAACAACTTGATATTTTTCGAAATCCTCAATTTTGACGGTTTTCTGCTAATACCCTTTATTTACAGAATATATTGAGCAGATATTTACGTAAGGAAAATAAAATATTTCCATTAGACATTAGAATTTCGTTAAAATTTTTGTTCTCGGCTTCTTTTATTTAATTCGTGTTAAAGATACAAACTGCGAGTTCAAGTTTTCTGAAAGCTTTCAGTATTAAATTATTTCTTGAAATTTAATTAATAATAATAATAATAATAATTAATAATTAATTAATTAAATTATTATACGGAATATTTTTTCAGTTGCCATGGGTTAGAAAAGGATTATGATTTCGGCGGTGTTCATCAAATATTTTTTAATCCGTTAGCAGATGATCAATTACTTGTTTCGTTCAAAAATGGCTTGTCTTTAATATTGGAAACAAAAGCTTTTAAAGAGGCTCCTGTCAAAGAAATTCCAAATGATGTTATTAATGAATCACCGAAAGATGTTGTGGAAGAAAAGGAAAAAGAAAGCGAAGATCCTATTAAAATTGTTGATGAGTCTGAAAATGACAAAGAAAAAGAACCGGTTATTAATGAGAATACGGAAGATAAGACTAATCAGGAAGAAGGTGAAAAAGAGAAGGTCGAGGTTGAACAAAATGAGGCAGATAAAGAAAAACCTGTCGAAGTTGTCAAAAATGAAGAAGTTCATAAACAGGAAAATAAAAAACTGAAGGAATCGACACAAGTGCCTTACATTAATGTACAAAGACCGACAATTTTAAACTATCTTCTGAATGATAAAAAGATCAGTAGTATGCATTGGGTAAAGAACAACATTTCATTAGTCAACGAAGAATCGGAAGGACTTACAGAATATAAACTTACAGGAGACGGGTCTAAATTGGAGGAACCCGAAAAATCTATTACTTTACCTGGTAAATTATTTTTTTCTGTATTCTTATTCAGATTTTCACTATTTCAGAGCCATTAAACAAATCAGTTTCCAAGTTTTCATCTTTCGATTTAAATGGGTAAATTATTTGTTTAAAAACTATCATTTCTACTTTTAAACTGAACAAAGTGTGTAAGCAGTTTAAGTTTATAATTCAAAAAGTTAAAAGAAAGCATAAATCACAAAACTTTAACAACAATGGATATTTGTGAAGAACATTAATATTAATGTTTTTAATTTTATTGTTAAAAGAATTGGTTTGCAATTTGAGTTTCTTCTTTATCAATTGGAAACAAATATTGGTTTGGAATTTAATGAATCTCAAAAATTTCGAAAATCATTTAGAAAAATTTAAATGAGCGTAGAGTTTGTGATTTTTTATAATTTTTCTTAATTTTAAGAGTATCAGGGGTTTCGGTTCGATTTAGTTATCGCACTTATAATTTTTATTTTTCTGAAAAATCTTGAAACTTTGGTGTATCATGAGGCCACTCCACGGCTACATGTGGTTTGGGAAAATATCTGAGTCATTGTAGTCAAAAATGAACTAATTTCAAATTCTAAACAGATTAATCTCATAATTATAACGGTTATTTAAATGTTTCAAAAAAATTATCTTAAAAAATCTTACAAATTGGATTTAGGAGCAAAATTTAATTTTATAAATTGATCGATAAATGGTCGCCTTAAAAATATTTCATTATATTTCAAAATCTTAGTTTTTTTTAATTGTTAAATTTATATTTTTGGTAGTTTACGTTTTTTAAATCCTAAAAAGATTTTATTATTTTTCAATTGGTATTTTTTAAAGATCTTGAATTTTTGTATTCAAATTTGACTGTTAACAATATTCCTTTGACTTGTTTTGGGTTTTTAATCTTCATGGTATTCTTAAATGCCATGTTTCAAAATATTTTAGACTCAATTAAAAGTAATGCAGAAAATCAAAAATTCACAATGAGGAAATGAAATAATTTATTATTTTTTATCGATTTTCTTCAAACTTTTCTTTTAAATTAATGTCATTCAAAATTACTAAAGTACAACTTTGTTAAAATTAACAGTACTTCATGTTGGAAAATTGTTAAAATTGATTTTAATTTCATAACAAATAAATATTTTTATTTTATCACATCAATCTTGAAATTGCAAGCTTACAAAATTCGTTGAATTGAAATTTTAATATGAGCATCATTTAATATTATGTTTAAAATAATCGAAACTGCATTAGAAGTTCATTGTTCTCTTTCTCCGATCTAAATTGTTTTTTCGTTCTATTTTATCTGCTTATCAGATTTGTCAAGCTGTAATCGTAAACCTGACGAGACTGGTGTTGACAGGAATACTCGTTCAACTAACGATGGCTAACGAAAATCGATTGTTTTCTGTGTAATTTACATAATTAAGATGGCTGCTAATTTGGATTAATCGAATTTGATATCTTTGTTTCCATATTTGCGTTTCACAAGATCATTTCGTCCATTTATTTCTTAAGCAAGTGATAATGTTGTGTTTGATGCAATTTTCTGTCCAATAAGAATGGAAAGATTGTGTTGGTGATGATAAAAGTTGTTTTTCAATTATGCATTTTCGTTCATTTGTATGGTGACGCCTACCACATACATACACGTGCGGGCCGAGAAAGAGATGGGTGAAGTGACGATCACTATGTGGACCACATTTTCTGTCTCATCGATGACGATCGAGAGAACAATGAGTTTGTTTTTTGTGGTCATTGAATATTGTCTGATATGTCACGTTGTCTCATTAAATTTACTTCAAAATGTTTCAGTGATAAATGTTTTACATTGAGTATTTAGAATCGTTCGAGCATTTGTTTCGTTTCCTGGACTATATTTTTTTGCCTTGTCCTTCTTTAAAAGAACATTTTTGTAGGGCAAAAAATATCGGAGAAAGAGGAAGTCGATATTAATTAAAATTTCATTTCAGTACTTTTATTAATATTAAAATTTTTGTATGGTTCAAAGGTTAACTAATTGTTGAAATATTGGTTTTTAACACAGAGTTGATACAGGGTCATTTTTTGTTTATCTAACTTCACCAGTTTTTGATGAAAAATCAACATCAAACGAATGAAACTAATAACATTTTTCAAATTTTTGTTTTTACTAAAAACATTTGAATAAAAGAGCAATATTTTTAAACAAATATTATTGACTTTGATATCTGTCTTTTAATGATTAACAAACGATAGACAAAAATTTGGAATAAATAAATGATAAGATGTCACAAATGTACAACCGTCAGTGAAGATCAAGATCTTCATGTTGAAATTATTCATATGCAAAATATCACTAAGCATTAGATGTGATATCAATGCATAATAATAATATTGTTTCGATCTTATTCTAAAGAATTCGTTGCACTTGTTTATTTTAATAAATTCACAGCGAAAATCTAGCCGCGTTCATTGCCCAGGAAAGTGATAAACAGAATTTATTAATTCTTATGAAATGCGATAAAGTATATGCGGAAATCGAGACTCCCAGTCACATAATTGATTATATAATCGCTCCATATATAGTTTCAGGTAATGATGGTGACTTGTTTGTTAGAGCTTTGTCTTAACAAGTTGTTTATGAAACCGTTTATAGATGATGAGGGACCATCAGATCGTTGCATTCTGCTGATTATCTGTGAATCTCAATTGATAGCTGTTAATGTAGAATGTGAAAATATAAGCGAAATACAATGCCCTTATTTGGCTTTTCAAAATACCAGTCCAATTACTGTCTTAACCGGAATTGTACAAGTATGCTTTGCCTATTATATGTATGCAGCAGCACTTTCATTTCCATTAAAATTATTTTTATTATGATGATTTTTCTAGTTAATTTCAATTGATATATTTATATTTTGGTATTCACAATTTATGCTTTGAAATATATAGAATTCATTAACCGAACTTCCTATTATCTCAATCATTATTAAATGGAAAGCCAGGTTTAAAAATATTTATTTATCAAGTAAACTATCATTTATATTCTTATTTCAAGCAGAGATAAAATAAATTTAATATATTAGGAATTTTTATTTTGAAATTGCATGCTATTCTAAAGTGAATAAAATAAATAAGTATTTATTAATTCGAAAAATGAGTTATTGAATCAGAAAATGATTGTTAATTTCTTTTGATTTTGTGAGTAACTTTTTATAAATACTCCATCATATGATATCATCTTAAAATTCCATTTAACTCCTGGTTTGGTTATGTTCTACATGTTTGCCAGTTTTTACAATGATGTACTACTTTTTTGGTAACCAACATTTTCGGATATTATTGGTTGGTATTTTGTATTGTTAAATCATTCATCATATATATATGATTTATATCATCATATACATAATTGCATTATATTTCCTTAGTCTATCGAAATTTAATCTAAATATTTTTTAATTTTTTCAATTTATTTTTATATATTTTGTTTCATGTGGAACTTTTTCTTGATTTTTCTGTCTTGCATTCCATCAGTTTTAATTTAGTTTATTTTATACATTTTATCTGTAAACTTCGTTATTTCATTAAAGTACTTCTTCACATATTCTTTTCAGTAAAGTCATAATGTAAATCGTTTAAAGAGTTCCGAAGTTTCTATAATTTTAGTCGATTAAAACTGAAAACTTAGAAAATAATATTAAAAAATTTCTGTAAAACTATTTAAAGTAATTTTTTAATTTGGTGCTTTCAATGAGAGATTTGATAAATAATGCTAATTGTCGTTCAGTTTGAAATAAGATTAGTTTAAATTAATACAGTACTCGAAAAAACCTAATATAATACTGAAAAAACGTATAATATAGTACTGAGAAAGAGAACGGAGAAATAGAATATACTACAATTAAGAAATTAGAAAATGGTGAACTAATTGTGGAACATAAAATAATTGAAAATATTGGCTTATGTTTTCTTCCATTTATCAGAAAAAACAATGTTGTATATTGAATAAATGTGGATGAAATAATTTTATTTAGTTCTGGACTATGAAAATTTCGTTTCATTCTAAAAAGTAGAAATTCATTTTAATTAGTTGGAAACTTTGGTGGATTATTCGTTTAAGATTGTAGATAAAAAAATTCCTCAATAAAAGTGATTATGATATTAATAAAGAATTTCCAATTATTTCGGAGTAGTCCAAATATTATAATTCACTATTTAACGCGATTATAATTTTTTCTAAAGACTGTATTTGGGGCATTAAGTCATTTCAAATTATTATCTAAACCGCTTGGTGACACCATATGCAAATTAAATTCATCGGTAATTATTTCAATTCTCACATCTTTGGCGTCAAATTCTAGATCAAAAATGTTCACCGGTTTCCTCGATTTTGGAATTATAATAAAAACGAAAATTTTTGCGTTACTCTTTTGTCATTTTAATAAGTTTTTGTCAAGCTCACTCAATAACTGTTCATATTCCATTCTATTATGTTTTCATTAGAAAATATATATTTTCAATAATAATTTTTCATGGCTACTTGTTTCCGCTGCCTCTTCGTGTGTGTGAGAGAATTGTGAAGAAGTTATAAGGAAAATAATTTGCTGTAGATTGCAAGTAATCTAGAAAAATAATTAATAAGAGAATTGTTTTCTAAAAATCAATACTTTCATTGTGTACAACGAAGCCAGACAAGTTTTACTTTTGGATTATAATTGATCTGGTTCGACTTGTTTTCAGTGGAAAATATATTGGTTAAATACTAATTATATTTACAGACAAGAAATTCAGACGAGCTGCGTTTATTTTTTGCCATAAATATTGTTTTAATTACATAAACATTTTATAAAATTTTTTATGTTGTGCAACACATTCTGTCCAGTATTATTTATAAAGATCTTGTTGTAAATGTAATTTTTTTAATTTGAACTTGTATGTGATATTTGTATTATTTTACAAGTTAGTTCCAGCGTTGTCTAAAATTCAGAAAAGTAAGGATATAATTGTTTTCTTAACTAATTATAATTTATAACATTGCTTAATGTCATACGATGCGAGATGAGTTCCGTAAAGGCATAATATACTCTAAAGCTTTTAATATTTTTATTGGCGTAATTTGACCGAAATTTTTTCCAAAATGACAACCATAGCGAACGTCTTTTACGTAAACTATGTCTGTCATTATTGCTGCAAAATGTATAAGCTATTTCTTATGAATACTCTTCTGGTTAATATTTATTATATTGGGATAAAAAGAAAGAAAATTGCATAATTGTGTTCGTGTCAAAAGAAAAGGAATTTGAATGAATTGGCTCTTTTCAAATCTTTTCTGTTTTCGAATAATGAATGCTATTTAAAGAAAGACAAAAGAATAAATTAAAATAAGAGTCTATGATGACACAATTTGATCAGCACTTCAATAAGAAATCTAACAGGAAATTAACAGCAGAATTAAAAATGTAAAATTTTTAAATTACACAGAAATAATTAAAAATTTTAAGCATTATTCTAACTAATAATTGAAAAAAATATATTAAAACCCACCATGTGTTGTTCAGTTTGTGGTTCAGCTTAATTTATGAGTAATGTTTTGGTCGAATTTTAAAATAGAATTATGATTTAATTCTCGTACTTATAGTTTTCGAATAAGAGGTTATTGATTTCTCCTCATTTCAATTTTAAAAATAATAAATTTAAAATAAGATTATGCAATTTTCGTCTTTCAGACATATTTTGAGTTTATAATAATAAAAAATAATAAAGTTGAGTAATTGCGTTTGGGTAATTAGGTGATATTGAATTAATATTTGACTGAAATTAAAAATTCACTCATAATTGTTATAATGAAAAAAGAAATTGATAAAATGTTTTTCGTCATATTTTTTTACTGCGTAAAACAGTTTCTATGCTTTAGAATTGAAGTATTAGTATGCTATATCAATTTATTAGTATATTATTAATTGAAAAAAAATTAAAAATCATTGTCTTCATATTATAACTAATTGTAATTTATTTTTAAGGTCCCTTCGTTAAAATTTACCAATTCTCAAACAATAAGTGAAATATTTAAAAACTGGCCCCTTAACAAAACTGCTGAGTCCAGTGAAAAAGCTGATGAAGACAATATGATAGATATTATAGGTACCGGTCATGCAAATGGCTCCATTTGTATTTGGCAAGTGATGAATTTCGGTGTGTTACATTTGTTGGTCAAAGTTGAAAGTTCGGATCTGTTTAATCAACCTCCAAATTCGGTATGGTTCTTGTTTGATAGATAAAATTGAAATGTCTATTGTTGATGTTTTGTTAACATAATTTTTTTGTTAAACAATGAAATTACCTTTTTTCAAACTGATACCATTCCTGATATTTTGAAAGATTTTGATTGGGGGGAAGATATATTTATAAGGTAACTAATAAAATTCGTGTAATTTAAAAATTCATATATTACAAACCCACTAAAAACACAAATGTATTTTGATAAATTTTTATTTCTTAAAATAATTTCCCTCACAATTAACATTTTTCTATCAGGGTAATAATAGTCTATAAATTCTTTTGATCGAATTGTGAATCTTTAGAAGCAAAATAATTTTCAAACTTTCATTTCAATCTTTTTCTATTTTGGATTGCCTTTTGCTGAAAGTGATTTCTTAGAGAACTAGTAATTATTTGGAGAAATTTCGGGAGCTATGGAATGTGGTAACACACTTCCAATTACAATTCGCAGATTTTCTTCACTGGTGACTTTTGTGGTGTTTTGATTTGCATTATTATGCAAACCTTATTTTTGTGGATAATAGGCGGTTCCAAAGGATATTATTTTTTACTCTACCCGTCTGATGTACATACAAATCAGCAGTTTTTATCTAACAGGCATTTGAACATTCAACAACACTTAAAGTACGATCTTTGTCGGTAGAATTATTATTCTTGGAGTGTGCAAAACCACACTGCCAATCAATGGTGAGTTTGTTTGTTATTTTGTTATTTAACAATTTCTAATCAGAAGTAACCATTGTAATCCAGAAATGATATATATAACTTTATGAAATTTTAGATAAGAACACACCACCATTCTATGAAGCTTGTTCACCTTTGTCAATGGATATGGATTATGTTTTCTTACCCCTGTTGGTTAAAAAAATCTTGAAAAAAAACTGCAACGTAATTAAATTATTAAAATGTCCCACTTGGTTTTACTTTTGCGTGTTTGGATTTTATTCTCTAGTTGTGTCTATCTTTTATCAATTCGCAAATCTTTCGTTCATAATTTTGCGTTAAATTTATTTTTTCGTCTAATAAAAATAATATAAATACGACTAATAATAATATACTATAAATGAAATATAAGTTATTTAATTAAGTTTTTTCTTTATATTAATTTTAAACACTGCTTGTAATTTATATCACCTCTTGTTTTGATTTTTTTACCTAAAATCATAAAAAAATATCGGGTGGTATATAATTATGTGTTAAAATAAAAAAGAAGAATCAGTATTTCTATATATTTTATTTTCTTATTGATTAGTCTGATTTCTCTGTCGGTTTGACAACAACACGTAAAAAGGTAGGTCATCAAATACAAGAATCAGAAGATGAAATGTTGCAAATTACTACTATGCAATTAATGTTGCATAGTTCAGACAATTTTTCCAATGAATTATTATTTTGCATTGTCGGGAATGCTTCTGGAACAGCATTAATTTTCAAATACGATGGTACAGACACGAAAGAAAACTTAATTAAAATAGTTTGTGATTTTGATAAGGAAGGAATAAACTGGATTGAAGCTGAAAACCCGGAAGTAATATAAAAAGCATGATTGACTGCCAATTTTAATATAAAATATGATATTTAGTTATTGGACCAATTTGAGATCACTAACAAATTACATAAGCTAAGTTGTATTGTTATTCTCAATCCGATGTTACCAATTACGGCTGTGGCATTTCAACCTTCTTGGGACCTGTTGGCTGTGGGATGCACTTATGGATTTGTATTGGTCGACTTGAGACACAGTAAATGTCTGTTTTCCCATCTTACAATACAGAGAGCAAGCAAAAATAATGGTATAATTTTTGTGATTTTTTCATTATTTACATTAATGATTAATGTCAGAAATAATGGTTTCTAATTAATAAAAAAATTAAGTCACGTAACAAAATCAATATTTAATTATATTTTTTAATAATTGACTTATAATTCGTATTAAAATTTTATTTTACGTGTCAGCCAATTGAAAATAAAAGTTAAAAGGAAAGAAATTTGTGCTAACCTTTGACGCCTTCAATAATAATTTTTCAATGTAGTGTGAAAGTGAAATGAATTCTATTCTAATCAATAAGAAAAATTTCCAATTTTATTCGAGTGATCATTTTTTATCTTTGTTCCTTTTAATGGTTTCATGTCCTCAAATTCAACAATTTTAATATTTTTCCCACCAAGGACATTGGTTTTGATTTGTTTAAATACTTTGTCGTAGTAATTGTAATTTATCTAAACATGTAGTATGATCAATTCAGTCACCGATAGCATCTATTTATTAATGTTAATATATTAACACAGAAAATTCTGTTTATATATGCACTTACATTCAAATTGTCTCATTTTTATTACCGATTGTGCTTATTTACATGTCGCAATATTATTATTTCTAATGTAAATTACAAAACAGGTTGTTTACAGATGGATTTGGTAATATATATGTATATCTTTCACAATTATAAACAATAATAAAGCCAAGTCCGGAAATGTCACTGGTTTTTGTATTTTTGACAATTTTAGTTTAAATAACCCATCACTATTAATTTACTAATTCATAAATACCCGATTGATAATTAATACCCGACAATAATTAATGTGAACATAATTAGGTTTGTTTTAAATGAAAAGGGTTTTTGAAAACTCAATGCTTACAGATATCTTATGCTTCTTGAGAATTTTAATGCAAAAATATTTTTATTACGGATTTGATCCTTAACAAAGTAAAACGAAATGAATTTACAAATAATTTAAGGATTCCAGAGAGAAATTATTTATGAATTTTTGTACTCTCTATTGATACCTTTAATTTGTAGAGCTGTTTTCACAAGTTTCTGACTCTTAACAAATAACATATTACACCCATTAACCACGTTACCTAATTTGTTAATCTAGATTCAATTTTTTAATAAGAACGTTGCATATTATTTTAAACTCATTCGGAAATTATACTATATTGTATTGATTGTTTTATATGATTGTATGGTTTATGATTGACATTGTATTCTAATTGGATGGTATTTATGTTACAGTATAATTCTGATTACTTAATTGAATGAATGAAATATTCTAACTAAAATTTATATTATTTTTTCTTAAAATATTTTTTATATTAAGTTTTCTTTTTTTTTGGCGATATATTTAAAATTCTTTATATTCATATCAATTTTTGTTTAAAATGTTTAATATTATCTAACTTTTCATCTTCATTTTAAATGATTTCCGAATTTCAAAACTTTTTAATTTTTAAGATTCTTTTTATTTTAACTGTATAATTTAGGAGTGGCTTAATAGTCTTTTCATTAAGATTATTATTCAAATTTTAGAGATTTTTTATTTACTAAATTATCTTATTCTTGTATTTTGATTTTTCTAATATTTCTCAATGGAATTCTTTATTTAGAATCTTTTCAATTTAAGTTATGTTCTTTAGCAACAGAAGGAAAAATTTTCTGTTATCATATAAAAATATTCCAGAATTGTTTAAATTAATAATGAAAATAAAAATTAAACTAGGAATCATAAAAACGAAATAATAGAATTTTGTTATCAATAATTTCATTACATTGAATAAATTTTAAATATATAACCAAAAAATTTAGTTTTTTTGAAAGTATCCAGTGTACGCCAACAATGCTTAATGTAAGTTTTTAAAGATAATATTTATTTAGTGATCATAATGACAATATTATTGTTTTAAGGGGTCTAGATTTAGAATTGTATAATGTATTTAAAATTTTTAAAATTATTTGTCTGCAGGTCTATTTATGTTTTTAGAGATCATTTCCTATTTTGATATAACATCATTCATTATGTAAAATGAAAATATGATTTTGTGAAGTTAAAATCTTTTTTAATTAAAAAAGAAATTTATAATTATAAACATAATATGATAAAATTTTATATAACGATGAATAAATAGGATGTTACATATAAATATAATTTTCAATGAAATTATTTTTTTAATGAATTGCATAGGAATTATTGCATCTGTTGTTTAGTTAGATATACAAATTTGTGTATATACATTATTTAAGTATAGGTAAATAAACAATTTATGGATGATAAGAAGTACTCATATTACATTTAGCAATATAAATTGAATAAGAAAAACAAAATTTCATCCAACTATCAGACTTTGAAAGAGGTCTAATGGTAGGACTTCATGGAGATGGAATAAGTTTCGGATAAATCATAAGACTTTTGGGAAAATATCATTCTATTATTTTACGGTCATGAAATGCGTGTTGTGAGGAAGACTTACAGCATTGTCGCAGTGTGAGTGGACAACATCGAAGATTCCATGAACGTCGTGAAACTAGGTGTTAGATTTTTACCGATCACAAAAAAAAAAGACAAATTGAAAAAGAACCTCAAAATAAAGGTGACCTTCAGCACTACATATCGAAGATTGAGTATTATTGATATGCACTCAAAAGCAATCTTAATCATTGGCATCTTATTATAAAGATCGCGAGACTTAGCTGGCTTCTAGAAAGACAAAATTAGATTAGCGAATGGTGTCGCATAATCTTTAGTGATGAATAAAGATTCTGTTTATGGTAAAGTTATGGACGCTTGACGAGGAAATTTTAGTGTAGCGAACGAAAACATCGTGATTTGATTTTAATAATCACAAGGCAGTTTCACCGGGAATTATACTGCGGTGACCAGATGCTTTGCATTCTAGTCACACCTTATATTTATCAGAGATAATTTTAATGATCGGTAAAATTCTGAAACCCATATTATTTCCATTAATAAACAAACTTCAAAGTAGTCAGAAAGATATGGCGACATGACTTCTCTACATGGTTTCTTTGTAATTTTATTTATTTTATGCAATTTGATAATTTGATTTGTTCAGTTTTAGTGCCTCGTTTTATTGAACATGAGTATACGTATTATATATTAAATTATTACAATATATTTTAAGAAATGTAATGATTCTTTATTATGTTTTGGTTTTGTATAATATTTTTATTATTATTTTAATTTCGTAGTATTAAATAACTTTGTGAAATTAGTTTTTTTTGTTAAGAATATTTAATTCAATTTTTTAAAACAAAAACATATTTATTATATAGCATTTTTACATTGAAAGTCATTTTACAAATTGAAATAGTCACAAAAAATTCAATTATAAATATTTAAATAAAGCATAAAAAATTATTTAATAAAATTTGTGTTTGATCATTGCTATAGAGCAGTTTTTCATTATTAATCGGAACCAATCATTACAGTTAACTGTAGTTATCTGTCCGAGAGCTTTGGGAATCAAATGATGTAAATCATTGATTGGCTCAGACAATAATTTCCGAACAATTCCTTTAATTTTACTGAACCCAAATTCTATCGATTTAGCATATAAAAGTATGGAGAAATAAACTTTGTCAAGTTTGTTAAAGATTCCATTACATAAACTGATGTTTTAGCAGTATGTGGCCTTCCATGAAAATACAGTCATTTGAAATTTTTTGATCCTGGACTAATAACTCATCGAGGTCTTTAAGAAATTCTTGAAATATATTACTGGTACAACCAATTTATTGCAGCCAACAAAGTCATATTTCGTCCGCGCACAGTTGGAAAACTCGATTATCGGCACGGTTTCTTCCGTAGTTTCTTCTGAGGTGCAAATTGAATCAGCACTCATCCACAAAAATATTTTTGTGATCAATGGAGGCCTGTGTCATAAAAAATTTTGCATATTCGGCACACAAATCGAGTCTAACCTCATCATTTACCCTGTCACTACGATTCAGAGTAATAAGAAGCTCATCAAGATGATTATGAATACATGAAATAAAAATATTAATCTTGAAATTCGCCTTATAGATTTGCTGGATTTCTTTTAGCGTAATACCTTTTCGAATTTCAATTAACCTTTCAATAAAATTGCTTTGCACTTCGTTTATTTTCTTTTGTCTGAGACCGCGTTTTTCATTTTTACCAAAATGACCGGTTTTCTGTATTGCCTAACTCTACTTTTTACCGCTTATCTACAAAGATGCACATCTTTCGTTACCTTTTCACAGTTTCCTTCTAACTTTTCGTTAATTATTCGACGAAGATCATTGTTAACGTGCGTTTTACCCACCGCAATTTATAAATTAACCATCATCAGATTTCAAAATAAAAAAACAAATAAGTAAATATAAAAACAGGATAAAATTAATTTTCCGATGTGACTATTTCAATTTGTAAAAATACTTTTTCAATGTAAAAATGCTATAATACTAAAAGTTTACAAATTAATACCTTATCATTTTTATCGATTTTCTTTTCGAAATTTAATATATTGTGCTTTTGAAATAATAAAATTCCCTCGAAAATAAAAATATTGATATCGAATCTTATATTTATTTTATGATTTATTAATTAAATATATTACCTTAAAAAATGGTTGCTGCATCATCAGACCTGTAAGAAAATACTTGCGTTTTATAACCGAGAAAAGTATTAAAATCTGATAAGAAAAGAAAGCGTTTTTCTCAAAATATGAGCCATGGCGAGCAACATATTCCTGCCAACGCGAAATAAGTTTATTTATTCTAATGAATATACGTGGTGCGCCCAATAAGTAGTGAGACTCATATAGAATGGTGTAAAGGAAAAGTCTGTAATTATGTATATT
>JBBMKC010061869.1:0-17526 GCA_037834085.1 Bipalium vagum | reverse complement strand
AATAATATTAATAATAATATTAATAATAATATTAATAATAATATTAATAATAATATTAATAATAATATTAATTTTAATAATAATATTATTAATAATATTAATTAATAATCACCAAAATTTTAATTTATTAATAATATTAATTAATAATCACCAAAATTTTAATTTCAGACGTTTCTAGCTTCGAACAGTCAGAACAAAGTGGGAGTAATGGCAACAAAGTACTTTCTATTTCCCTTCTGTAATCCAAAATCAAAATTTTTATTCTCATGCAATATGCAAAACCATTGTTCCAACTCTCTCTGTAAATAACAATAATTGTGGTAATTGTATTTTGTTAATATTTGTGTCAGTTTGACTTTTACGTGAACCTTTAATTTTTAAAAATTTGTTATAAAATATATTTTTATATAATTTGTATTTTACAATTTTGCAATATTTTATTTTAATTCAACATTTTTCATTTTTTTCAAATTGTTAACCATATAAAAAAATGCTTAAAAAGGAAATCAGCTTTATTTATATTGAGAAAAAGTAGAAAGAAAATAATATTTATAAAATAATATTGAAAATTAAAACAAAATGAAGAAATCTTTTAATTATTATTATGTATTAATTTGTTTGAATTTGTGATAAATATTATTATTTGTAGAATTGATTATTGAAAATTGATTGCTCTTAATTTTTAAAGAAAGTTAAGAAATTAAATTTTTAACCGAATAATTTAACTTAAAATTATCAATATGAGCGAAAATAAATTGTTTGTTTATTTAATATAATTTTTTTCATAAATTAACAAATACTACATTTTTATAAGATCCATTCAATTGTGGTTTAGGTTTTTATATATTTATATTATTTACACTTAATTTTCGAAATATAATTTTCAAAAGTAGAATCAATTACCCGATCCTATTAGAATTACTCCATAGAATGTTTTGGAAATAATAATAATTTTTAGAATCATTTTATAATATTGTTTATAAATATAAAAAGTTTTTTTATTTTACTGGATGTCGCCATATTAAGACCGGGAGATTTGAAGACCATTAAATTTTTTATTTACCATCAGATTTTCAAATTTTCATTTTTTCAAATCTTAATAATTTAATTTAAAATAATTAAAATAATAATTATTTATTATTAACATTTGTTTGTGTAATTATTGATTTTATTAAAATTGTAATATTTAAAATGGAACTTTTATTAATTTTACTTGACTGTTAATTCTTCATTATTTCAATTGTTTTCATTATGATTTTAAAATTGCTTATGCTTCTTATATTGATTGTTCTACCTTTGATTAACTTATTAAACTTTAAAGTTATTTTTCTAATAATTTATTTTTGATAATAACTAAAATATTATTATTCATAATATTTATTTTATTTTAATACTTTTAATTTAACGGTTTTAGATTGTTTTATTTCTAAATATTATATTATCTTTCTCTATACATTTACAACTGAAAGTAGTCTGTATTCTCACAAATGCCGTTATCAATTTCTAAGTTCACATGAATTTCTGAATTAAAACAAAAAATTATTAACTGAAATAAAATCAAAGTCGACTCAATTTTCTTGGCTTATTGGAATGCTTGGACAAATATAAGAAGATTTACAGTGATTTCTAAAGTTTTTGAATCCATATTGATCTCATAAAAATTAACGCATATTGTTTTCCACATTTTGTGTAAGGTTATAGAAATTATTAAAAAATAAATGGAATAATTTTTCATTATTCAGTTTTAAATCGTATCAGTGATAATTTTAAGATTGATATTAACCAAACCGTTAAAGACTTGACTCCAATGTCGTTTTATGGTGTGTTAATATGTTAACATTAACCACATACATTTAATCTGACTCCTAAATCTTCAGCATGGTTAGATTATGTAACTGTAATATGTCATATTATACTTTAATGTGTGAAATAAATCGTATGATAACACTAGATTTATTAAACGTCAACATAAAATCACGAAAATGACAATTTCTAAGAAAAAACGCTGCACAAAGCAAAGCACTGGTGATAAAAACAATGATAATGATCAAACAGTTAATTTCAGTTAAAACAATTTGTACTTAAAATTAAAATTTACAAAATAGGATCAAATAATGACTTCTGATAAAATTAAGATATTAATCAAAATGACAAGAACAAGAAAACAAAAAAAATATGTCTCACTCATTGGGAATTGGATCCAGCTCCTTGACCTACACGAGTTCCCCTTTGAGTCATCCGTGGTGGGTCAAACTCCAAGGATTCCGGCCATCCTCAAAAATAACCAATAACAGCTTTTTATTTTCGTGAACAATTATTCTTTTAGCTCGGTTTTGATTTCAAGTGACCAGTCTGAGCTCACAGAGCTGTCAACTCATTTTATTATTTTATTATGGGTTTTAAAATTTTATTTTATTATTATTATTATTATTATGATTTTAATACTTTGAATTATAATTAAAATGAATATTATATAAACCCAACCGTTCGTTATTGTCCAGCACTATAAATCAACAACAAGTAGGTCTAAAACTTTTATTTGAAGGTATCACAAGTTATAACACAATGTCTCAATAATGTTAGATTAGATATCTCCACAACCTTCCCACTTCATAATAATATTGACGATTTAAAAAGAGAAATATTATGGATACCCTGATTGAACCAGGCTCTACAGTTCAAGATGAAAATAAATTGAATAGATAACACAAAATTGACAATAACCTTTTAGTGATTTCTGTGTGCATGAAATTGCTTTTAAAGTATTCGTTGGTTGTTTTGTCATTATGATGATTGTGTGATTTTGGCAGATTATATTTTACTTTGTAAAAATATGCATTTATTAATCATTCAATGTTTGTCTTTATTTTATTTGTCAAGCTTCAAAATTCAAAGTTTTAATGTTGATAATAGCAAGCGAATCATATTTTGTGAGGTTAATAACAATACTCAATAATGCTGCAGTTTTTTTCCGTAAACTTCTCATTTTTAATTTAAATCCAAATTGTTATATCAATTATTACACAATTATTATGACTAATTAAACGTCTTTGATTGGTTGTTAACCGCTGGGGACATAAAACTATCCATAATTAGTTTTTAATCACCAATAGAAAAGCAAAAATTTATTACAATCAAAATAATAATAATAACATCTGACGATAATAACAGTAACATATAACCCTCGTAATAGTTTTAATCAATTAAATGAAAAAATCAGTTTCCGTAAATTGCAAAATTTTTAATAAAGTAATTTAGCTAATATCCCTATAATGCTTAGGTCAGCAGGATCATAAGAATAATATTTAAAATTATATCTACAATTTATCATCTACAAAATAGAAATAACACTAAATTCTGTGCACAAAGCAATATTAAAGTAATAGTAATAATATAACCGTAAATAATAAAGTTATTAACAATAAAAAGTGAAGTAGCAATTTATATAAATTAATCATAATTGAGAATTGTGAATTATTAAATAATACAAATATTAATTAATTTTCATGACCACATCAGGCACCCGTTACACAATCATCACACAAGGTCAAGATGCGTGACTACATACTTTTCCAAGAGACAATTGATATTAGACAAGGAAAAAACCACGGTCTACATTGAAAGCCAGATTTTGATTTTGAATTTTTCATCGGGTTGATTTTCTCTTGTTGCCATATTGTTTTTTATTATATTATCTATTGTTTCTGTAATTCTCTGTCGAGTTTGTGGAAGTGTGAGTTTAACTTTTTTACCTTCTTGGTGATTTACTATGATTTGTCTTGACTTGCTCTGTAGTGATTCTGTTTTTGTTGCTAGATCAAGTGTTTTAATTAGTTTTAATTGATTTTTGTGAATTATATTTTCTGTTTATTAAAGATTTTATTATTAACTTTTAATAGTTCTCTGAATGTAATCACGTTGGGCTCACCAAATGTTAAATTCCTAAAATATATGAGTTTAATTGGGTTAAGAAAATCTATTTAGGGACTTAACAAAATAACTTTGATCAAAAGAGTTTACGGATGAACGTTCAAAGCAGAAATATAAAATGTTAGTATAACAATGTAAAATATAAACGATCAAATAAAAATTCAATTTAACTAAGATAACGCAATTGATTTCAAAATATTTATTTGAAATTATGATTTTTACAATTTGACTCTTATGGGATGATCAAAGTCTAAACAATCTTTTGGCCCAAACTTAGTTTAATGCTCAAAAACCATCAGCAATTAACCAGGTAGCGGCTGCGTTAATTGTGAAAAGTAAAAAAGAAGGGAAAAAAATTTTATTTAATTCTCGAAAAAGTTTCGAGCACTTATTTATAAGGACTTAAGAATAATATTACCAAGTCAATAAGTTAAGATTTCTTGATAGTTTATAATATAGTTTGATATATAAAATAAAACTTATGTGACGATAATCGCACAGAGTTTTATAGTTTATAAGAAATTTACTAATAGTATTAATTAGAAATAATTGTTTGACCACAGCGCGTTCTTTTGTAGTTTGTCATTCTGTGTACTCATTGATAGTGGTTTATGTGCCTTTGTTAACTAATTCTTGTTAGGATATATATAAATTTTCTGGACTATAATTATTTTTATCAACATTTAATTTCTATTTTTATAAATTCATATTATTTTATTTACATTAATTTCTATTTAAAGTAACTTCTTATTTCTATATTTAATTTATGTACAAATTCTTTATTTATTTTCTTGCTAATTTTATACTGTTAATTTAATAATTAATAATAAATAATATAAAAATAATTGTACTAATCTTTAATTTGATAATCCCATATTACAAAATTTTTATAATAAGAATCACAAAAAGAATTTTCAAAAAAGTAATTATTTTAGGATTTGCAAACGTTTTTCCTCTTGTTCGGGATTTAGATCATGCGGTACAACTTTGTATCTCCTATTTCTCTTGCCATGAGACAGAAGTTTGCAGTGCACTGAAGATTTCGGAATTTGAACTTCATCTGGACTTCTGACACTGGTACATGGATTTTTACCCAAAGCATACATAATTTCTTGGTAATCAACTGTTGAGGGTCTTCCAGAACTTGACTCACCATTAAGATCCGTATTATCCGAATAAAATCTTGTAAACCATTTGATAGCTGCGCTTTTACTGAAAAATTTGTCTCCTTCAACTTCACATATTTAAACTGCAGCAGATCTGCTACTGAATCCTTTATTCCAATAATGGAGTTAAAGAATACGAACAGTATAGTTTTTATCAGCTTTCAAGCTTTGAATCTCAACTTTACTATGTAAATTATGATTTGTTGTAGTTAATTCGTTCTTCATAACAGTATAAAATATAACACGTTAAGGTGAAAAGTATTTATTCAAACAAATCAACAATAATTAACATAACTCCGCTGTTGTATAAGATTATTGGTATTTCTTCAATCACTCGATTCTCCATAATTTTGTTCCATCTGGACCCTAAGTTCGATCTAGTGTGGCGATATAAATTTGGTTATCTTATAGGGGCCTTTTTCATTTTCATTCAAGAATTCATTTTTCTTTCTGTTCTGCGGTTCCCTTCTCACTAACACTTCTTCACCAATTCTGAATTCTCGATTAACTCTCTTGTCCTTCTCAAAAACACTCATTTTGTCAGCAGCAAAATCTAAATTTTTCTTCATCTGAGCCGTGATCTCTGTTTCTGGAACGACAGTTCCATTCCTTCCAGAGTATAAGTTAACTCTATATCAAAATACAATTTCAAACGGTTAGAATTTTGTAGAGCTCTGCTGCGTTGCGTTGATACTGATGTAGTTCAGACCATTTTCTTTCTAAACAACCTCCTTTAGAAATGTAGTCAGTATATCGTGGACAGTTTTAATTACACTGAACCGTTTGCCATATAGGTATTGCTTGAAATGCAAAACAAATTCGTACAGAGCTAATAATTCCTTCCTTGTGACGCAATAACCCAATTCGTGAGTCGACAAATGCCTGGAACCGTAAGCAATCACGGTCTCCGATCCATCTTCTTTGATCTGACTTAACACGGCACCGATAGCCCCAAAACTAGCGTCAGTATCCAACATGAAAGTACGGTCCTTCCGCGGGAAATCCAAGATAGGGGCTTTGCACAGTCTTTCAAAGAGATTTTGTAAACTTTCTTGACATTTGTCCGTCCACTGCAGACCTTTGTCTCCTTTAGCCGCATATGAGGGAGCTGCGACTTCGGCATACTTATCGATGAAACGACGATAATAGTTTGTCAATCCTAGGAAAGACACAAAGCAAATGTGACACACAACCAGGTGGTTTGGTCCTCAATATTACCTCTATCTTCTTTTAGTTGGTGCGAATGCCGTCCGAACACAGGGTGTGACCAAGAAAAACAAGCTCTTTCTCGAGGTACTTGCACTTGTTGGGATTCAATTTTAAACCTGCATTCGATATACCTTCTTAACACTTCTCTAATACATCGACATGCTTTTTTTCCGAGAGGCTGTATGGGAGTATATCATCGAGATATACCAGAACACCATTAAAAATCAGACCATCCAATAGTTCGTGCATCAGCTTTTGAAATGTCGCCGGTTCCGTTGCCAACCCAAAAGGCATGCGATTGAAACAGAATTGATCTTGTTTGGTGCTAAACGTCGTTATCAAGCGACACTTTTCTGATAGGTTTACTTGATAATAGGCTTGACCCAGATCGATTGACGAAAAATATTTTCACCCAGCCAAGAAATCGAGTAACATCTGCATATCAGGAATTGGAAAAGTATACTTCTCTGTAATGGCATTGACTCTTATAAAATCTACAAACATCCGAACCGAGTTGTCATTTTTGCTCACTACCACCAATGGTGAGTTCCATTGGCTCTTGCAGTTGGACACGACCCCAGCAGCCATCAATTTGGATACCATCACGTCCAACTTTGCTTCCAGATGCATAGGGTGCCTTCTTGGATGTTGTAAGATCGGTGTGCCTGTTATGTCAATGTTATGTTGAACTAACTTCGTGTGGTCAATGTCAAAGGTTGAGGCCATGAAAACATTTCAATACCGTCTTATCATGTTGCACAATCCCACACTGAACACATCTTTAAAAATCTCCATTGCATAATTAATTCTATCGAAACTTAAAAATTTCCTTTGTAGATCTGTTGATTCAATGTTATTAATTTGGAACAGCTGGATTCCAAACTCCTTCATAAAATTAACGCCACCAAAAAAATCTGGTTGCAATCTCCATATGACCACAATCTCCGCTTGCTTCTAACTGAGAATACACCACTTAAGAGAACATTGATGTTACTCAACTTAGGGCTACCCATCTGTCTCCAGTAAAATTCACTCATAACCGTAAACGACGCTCCCAAATCCTACAACATTTTCAACTTTCTTCCTTCTATCTGCATCCAACTCCACTGTCTTTCATCATCTGTCTTAAAAATTTCTACATCATCCACATTTCGATTTCCTAAAATGTTCATTAAGTCAATCCCACAGACGAGATGTAAGCTATGGGATCCACATGGATTTTTTCGTCCAATTCCTCCTGATTGCTAATGTTTTGTATTATCTCATCTGCTTCTTCGTGAATACACATCACAGATCGGCGTTGATGAGTGGGAGCTGAAATTAACAAATTGATGTCTGTGCTGGTCACAAATCAGGTATCTATTCTGCAGTGGAAATGAGAGCGCAAATGATCGTTTGACCCGCAACAATAACATTGACCCAACCTCAGCTGTTCGTCGTTAGATGGTGGTAAACCACATGATGAGTTGTACACCCGTTTCGGGATGTGTTTCATTGAATACCTAGGTGGTGCTCTTCTATGGAAATCTACTCGACTGTGATGCGTGCCTCGATGTTCATTCAAGATTCTTGGATTCTCTTGTCGTTGGTTCGCTCTGTAAGATTTCCCAACAATATGAAAAGGATTCATTCCTGATCTAAGACTCGATCTTTCGGCTCAGTAGTCATCTCTGAATGGTCCCGGTCGAAAAAATTTGTATTTAGTTGTACTCTTTGATTCTGCATAACTGCGCTGACTTGAACCATCTCGTTAGCTTGTTCTCTATTCTTATATGACTTGGCCAGATCGCTAATATCCTTAACTTCATTTTTCGGCATTGGTATTATAGCTTCTTTAAGACCCGTGCTCTTGGCTCTTTTTGTTAAGAAATCAGCTAAAATTTCATCTCTGGATAACCCGGAGTCCAGGACCTTGACCAGTAGATTTCAAAGGTTGCAAACCTTTCATCACTATTTTGCTTCACCTCACCAAGTTCCATTATCAGTTCAGAAATCGACTTTTTAATGATAAAAGTCTCTTGAAACCAGGGTTTGCTTCCACTTTTGTAGTAGTCTCTGTCTTGAAATTTCGCCACTAAATTGCAGCCTCATCGGACAGCAAGAGATCGAATACTCCATTGAGACATCTTTGAACCATCATCTGAACTTCGTTCATTGAATCGGCGAACATTAAAGTTTATTAAATCTCGGGCTTTACTCGGCAAAGCATCCATAATTATTTTCCTGTCTTGTCTCCTTTTGACAACATTGTCATTTCCGGTGTGGTCGCCAGTTAATTCGTTCTTCATAACAGTAGGAAATATAACACGTGAAGGTGAAAAGTATTTATTCAAACAAATCAATAATAAATAACATAACTCTTGTAAAATTCAATTTTGATAAAAACATTGTTTTCCTATTAGAAAATTTAATTGTATGCTTGTATCTTATTGTAAAATAAAAGGTTAAGATGAAGAGGTGTGTGAGTCTTTCCATAGAAAAACCAAAATTAAGTACTTCAGGACTTAAACTGTATTTTTGTATCATATAATAAGTTTGCAGAATAGGATGCCTTTGTGACAACTATGTTATTCAAAAGCATTTCATTAAATCTCACAATTTTTTAATTATTATTCAAGGCTCAGTAAAGGTAGCAGAAGTAAAAATCGCTTAATTTACGAAAGACTTGAGATTTCATTGGAGAATCTAATGCGAAGGAACGTAAAGAGAATATCATTAAAATCTAAAATAATTTTTTAAAAATTTTATATATAATGTACAATAATATGTATATAAATTTTATACATAATTAAATACATTTATTATACTATTTAAAAAAAATAATAATAAAATTCTCAAGACAGATTAGACCTTCAATAATAGTTGTTCCGGTGTCCTTTAATCAATTTATTATTAAATATCAAAACTTAAGATATCAATTATCAAACTGACTTATATTAGTAAGTAGTATATCTTTACGTTTTTATAACAATTATAAATAATATTTTTAAGTTAATTGCAGAGAGAAACACGATTTTATTATCAATAAGTGTACAGATAACTTCGTTTTATTTAAAACTCCATTAATGATATTGACCCAGATAAACAAATAATTAATTAAAATCTGTTTTGCTGTGATTTCAGGATGATCATAAAATAATGAAATAATTGTTTTCACAAATAATTATTAAATTTATGTATCAAAATACACCAAACTAAAGACCTCAAAAATAAAATTTTATTAAAATATATTAATGAAATTAATTCTAAGACTTAATTTAAATAGTGTTATTATTATGAAATTGGGCCCAAAAGAACACAAATAATAATAATCATAAAAATAATACTAAGAATAATAATTAAATAATAATTTTAGCTAATTAAAAAGTACAAAAGTTAATTAAATGGAAAAAAAGGCAAAAAATTATTTTTTTGTTGGGGTCTAATCTTGACAATGGCGAACCTAAATTGCCAAGATTAGATCAGGGTCAGCAAGGAGAGACCGATCTAGGATAAATGATCCTAAAAGGGGAATTGACATTTCCCATTAATAAAATTGGTCTACGACTGATTAGTCGTCGACCAAAATACTATATAAGGAGAAGGGTTTCTCCATAAATTTGCCATCAACAAGCAGACGACAACAATCATTATTCGAAGAAGACAATCGCTATTCGGAGAAGACAATCGTTAATCGGAGAAGACAATCGCTATTCAGAGAAGACAATTGTTATTCGGAAAAGACAATCCCTATTCGTAGGAAATTATCAGAGAATTCCAAGTATATTTTTAATGTACCAAACCCTGGGATTGTGTTTGAGTTCCCCACCAGAGGGCTATTTCTGAGCAACTGTAAAGGCTCAGCTAATAGACCGGGAAGCTTAAACGAAGCTAACCTGTAGGCTCGTTTTTTTTATCTTCTTCTTGCTTAACAGTTTACTTTATTATTAATATAATTATTAATTAATTATTATCATAATTTGACTATTGAATCATTTAAGTGTTTATTTTGTTATATTTTATAAACATCTTGTGCTTGATTGATAAAGACAATTGCAGACATTTCAGATCTTATTGTGATCCTTGATTTGACGATTTTGTGTAATTGTTATCACTGTGATTTAGTGTGAAGTTTGTGTTATAAATACAAGTTTTGCTTTACTGGTTGTTATTATTTTTGCACCACCTAAGAGTTGGAGTCAGGTTTAACGTTTGATACACTAGTTAGTGAACAATTAGATGCATTGAAAATCTTAGAGAAGTTTTGGATGGAAAGAAATAAGAGTGAGAACTATAGAAGAAAGTTATTAATCAAAGATATTGTTAGGCTTCATATTACTATGAAACACTTCGTAACACTTAGGTCGTAAATTTACTGTGCGTGTCACTTCAGTCAATAAGGTATTCACAAATAATTGAATCACAACGACTTCAATAATACTTTATTCTTCTAACACAAATACACGAATGTGTCGAAAAAAACACGTATACAGTCTGAAATTTCTCAAGTGCTAAGAATCAGTAAAACAATACTAAAAAAAAATCGAATAATCAATAAGAGTTACATAAACTTTTCAAAGGTATAGTTAATATTTAATCAGATAAACGTTAATTTATAAAGAAAACAAAAAATCAAGTACAACTCACACCGTTTTAAGAAATGATGGCTCCTAGGTTGGTTTGATGAGCACGAGCCGGGTCGCCTAAAAACGACATAACAGCACAAGACCTTTCGTTGGCTACTGTTGCATAAAAATTTGCATAATCATAATAAATTTTACAAATTGATTTTGTTTCTGACAATAAATTTCATAGTTCCCAAACTGTTAACTTCTTCTGACATTCCAATTAATCAAACAAAATTTTTGCTAGCTCTATTTTTGTGGCAATCTAGTGAGCATTTCTGTGCCTTTTATACTTTTCAAACGTAGACCAGTATTCTTAATTGGGAATGTCAAAAACCTTTTTAGGTACTAAAACTTAAATCAGTCCCTAATTGTGGACCCTGATCTAATTAATAATAATTAATTTATTGTTGAGGATTTATAAAAGACAATTAGAGAAAAATTTTGGTTAACATGCGGAAAACGAAGCAATTAGATCCCCAAAAATAATCATCAAGGAGCAAATTTGGGAATTTGCATGGTGCTCGTCTCCAAATGGAATAGTTTAGAATCAGTATATAAGGAGAAGTATTTCCCCAATATTTCACCAAAAAAAAGCGTTTTAAAAAGTCATTTTTATTATTGCTTCTGAAGAAACTTATTGTTTACAGTTCGAGAGGAAGATTCCAGTTTGAATTATTACGCAGATTATTATTGTGAAGAAGCTTATTGTGTGAAGTTCGAAAAGCAGATATCATTTTTAAAACAATACGAAAATTATCACATGTATATTAATATTTTCCTTTTCTTTGGGATTATATTTAAGTTCCCTACCAGATGGCTATCTCTGAGCAACTGTAAAGGCTCACATGATAGTTCGGGAAACTTAAACAAATTCTGTAATTTTTTAAATTTTTCTTTAACGTTCTTTATTTTCAATTGAAAATGATTTGATTTCTGTTTTATTTATTAATTGTTTTAATTAACCGTTTACTTTAATAGACATTTTGTTTGAATTGATTGATTTTATTGACTAATATTATCCAAGACCTTTGAGACATTATTTTTTTGGTGATGGTTTTATTGATTTTGAATTTTTTGTTAAATTGTGATTTTGTGTGACCTTTTGTGATATAAATACAGATGATTTCTCTGCTGATTGTCTTTATTTTGCACTATCTAAGAGTTGGACTTAGAGTAAATTTGATATACTAAATATTGAACAAAGGGATATATCCTTGAGTCACATATATAAAACTGAAAAAATGTGGGATTCGTGCAGATTTTACCCAAATACTTTTTTATTAATAATTTCAATTTTATACAAATTTTAATATATCAGTACTCGTACAGTCAACTGAAATATATTATTAAAATTAATATAATTTACGCACGGAAACATAAACCCACCCTATGTTCTTCCGAGCTTTTGGGTTTATAAAATAATTATTTTCTGACAATATTCATTTCAATTTCCCTATGCAGTAGACAAATAAAAATATTTTGGAGATATCCCAAAGGAGATAAATAAATTGTATATTGGCTAGGAATAAAATGATTCACAACGGAGGAGGTTGAGAAAGCAATAACGAAATCTTCAAGTTTATCAAAACAATATTCACCAAACATATATGATTTACAAATTATCTCTGAATTATCTGTTTCATTATCATTTTGAAGTCACAGCTGAAAAGTTCCATCTGACAGGTCATCATTTCACAACAGTTTGTCAAATCTAATTCTATCTCAACAAAATCAATGATGCTTATTGTTAGTTGAAAATTAATCTGAGATATCGGGATTCGAACCCAGGATCTTTCACATGCACATGGACTGCTCTGACAGATTATTAATTTCACATCCGCGACTAATTTTCAATTTATCTGACACTTATCATTAAAAAAGAAATCCCTATAAAAATAATAAAAAATATATTAAACAAAAATAAATTAGAAAAAATAATTTTGCGAACATTTTTCCGATGAAAAAAAACAATTTTTTCCATGAAATACAGTAAGTTAATTATGCATATCTTTCGCTTAGTTAACAGCGATATTTTTCTCTCAAAAATAAAACAAAAAATAATATAATATAATAAGTTTCAGTTATTAATTTATTTTCTGTTAAAGAACAAGTACGATTTCTCCGCCCAGTTGACTGTTAATAATGGTAAAGAAATTATCAATTTACAAACAAGATTTGGTTTCTTCACTCCAACCGAAAATCTTCTTATGTAATTATATTTGTCAGATAATTACGTTGTTGAACCTCACCGTATGCCGTCATAGCATTCCCAATTAGAGCAATTTGCCCATTCCGAATTTCCATTCACTTCGTCAAATGACAAATGAATAATCACATCTCGGCTTACTCATTCACATCAACGAAACAATGCAAACTACGGCAAACATTTTCTCCAGTTCCTATTTCAACAAAGGCCCGTATCAATTGATGCATACGCATATTTCGACCGTGCAGTCTTCTATTAATAATCTTTCTTCATCACGTCCTGAGTCAGCAGCGCACGATGCACGAACCGTGTCATCTATGACGTAATACAAAGACAATGTTTTTAGATAAATGGCGCCTGACGTCAACAAAACGACGGGACAATAAAATTCCATTTTATCATGTCTCACTGGTCATGCTTGATTGATTCCAACCGTTTTGGTATCTTTTTATCTCTACATGAAATCTGAAATCGGTACTGATTCATATTTGCACTCGAGACGAAGTCTAAACCAGTTCTGAAGAAACATGTTTTGAAGCCGTAATGAAATTGAAGTTTCTTTCAATGATTTAATTTTTTATGTTAGATTTATATAATTAAGATCAGATTTTGTACTGAAAATATTAAGCTCTACCGTAACCAGGGCCATTTTATAACGATTTCCAACTTGTTCTACATCTTTTTTTAAAATTCAACTCCCCATTTCAACCATGTACTTAAAAGATCCTTTTCTTTTTTTAAGCTTTCCTTAAAATGTTTCTTAAAAATAATATTTTAGAAAATAAAATATCGATAATTTTTTTTATTAATCATTCTGGTTTTTTTTGTTTAAATATTGTTTCATTTTTTGACTTCACAATTTTTATTCTCGAAATTATTTCAGATACAAAAAAAACTTGAGATGCATTTTTGTTTTCAATTTTTCACATGTTAACTTTTTTCAATGTCACACCAAAATGTTAAGGTTTGGCTTGATTTCACATGAAAATACCTTGCAGTAATTTTGTTTTATTATGTAGATTTTATCAGATCAAAATATTTGTTTTTATATGGTGAAGGTACATTGATTATGATACTTTTATCAACATTTATGATTATACAATTTACCAAACATTTTCAATAAACTTCATCAAAAGTGGGAATCTACTTTAAAATAATTATATATTTTTTTATTTTAGAAAAATATAAATAAAATAATTTATATTTTATTTAATGTTTCTATTATTATCTTTATCATCATTTAAAATTTATTAATACTATCTTTTTCAATGATTATTTTGTACCTCCGTATTTTAATATGTATTATAATATATTAAACTCTAAATAAAACAATAATATTTTCATTTCATAAAACAAATAAACTTTAATTCTTTTACTACCAGTAATGTATTGTTTCAACATATCTTGTCATGATTTGTGCATAATCATTGATATGCGCTTCTCGGAAAGTGACTGAAACAGATGATAATCAGAAGGGGTGCAGTCTGGTGAATAAACCACATAGGGTAGCATTTCCCATCAAAGCAACTCTAATGTTTCCTTGACTCGTTTATTGACCTGAGACTGGGCGTTGCAACAAATTTACGTTATGCTGTCTTTTTTCATATTCGCTTCTTTTTTGCGTAATGCCTGACTCAGACGTATTAATTGTTCTCCGTGAAACCACCCTGTCACCGTTTCACCTAGCTTTAGCAACCTATGATGGATCACATCCTTTTGGTCCCACCAAATCCTTAGTAGACCCGTTTTTTCCATGGATGTTCTCCTTGGTTGTTAATTTGAAATGCTGTCTAGGATCGCAAGTTGCTTTTTCTGCTTGTAGGGTTTTTGAAAGAAATCCTCTTTTCGTCACCCATAATAATTCGGTTCTGGAAACTTTTCCTTTTTTGTTGAGCAAGCAAAATATCACTTGTGCCTCTATGTCTTTCATCTTCCTACTCTTTATGCCTTCCACGTGGCTTTAAAACGTCAGATAATTGAAGATTAAGAAGCATTTAATGATTTAGCAAGATCAATTTGAATTTTACACCGATCTTCAGCCATCATACTCCCAGGTCTTCAAATACTTTCGTTTGTCCTGGGAGCTTTTTATCTTCCACCATAAATAAATTGGAATCTATTTTTTCGAGCAGCTTTAGATAGAACATTGTCCCCGTAACCCCCAACAAGAATTCTGTGAGTTTCTGCTGCAGATATTTTATAGCAAAATGAAATAACATCACTTCGCACAGATGTTGTTTATTTGGTATACAAACTGCCATCTATAAAAGAATAAAAATAAGATATATCTAAAGATATCAGGAATGTTTTTATAGATTATTTTTGAAAAATCCATACACAATACATATTCCAATAGTTTATTTAAACAAATGAATAATTTTTCTTTATTACAGCTATTAAAAAATGTTCACTTTCCATAAATATACACAATAATTTATTTTTTATTTTAGTAGTATTAAACCTATTGAGTTTATTCTCATTAAATTCTCCTACATAAACAATTTAAGTAAGTACATTGAAAATTACAAATAATATTAATAAATTATTAAAATTTTTTGACATAAAATAAAGTTATTTAAAATCATAATGAAAGTTTATGAAAATAAAAAATATTTCAGCTCAGTATCCTGATAAATTTTATCAGGAAAAGTCAATGTCAAAATTGAATTGCTGCTATTTTAACAAATTTGGCAAGGAATAAAACAAAACAAATGGAAACTTATCTCCAATTCTGACTCTTGATCTTTGATAGAGATCCATAAAGTGAAGCGGACGACTCAGCTGCATCTTGACCATTATTAATAGTTTAGTATAATTTATTAGATCTAATCAAGCTACGACCATTAATCATTTTCAGATAAAGGTGTCCTCTTGCCATTATACAGTTGATTAATGGATATTAGAGACGGTAAACGTTTTTGATTTTAATCAGTTTTCTATTCTTTATCGTTCAAGTCTTTTTTATTTTCCAATTTTTATTAACGAATAACAATTAAATTAGCTGGAAAATTTTTGAAGTGCTTTTTAAAAGTACTTCTCTATTTTTTACCCAGAAAAAACGTTATTTTGTTTTAATGTTCTCATTTTCAAATTTTCTTTAATTGATTTTTTTCTCTAAACTAAAATACACAAATCGATATTTTCGGAATTTATTTTTATTAGATATATAATATTATTTTTATTTTTTTTTGTAATTTTTTTTATATTTAATTTCAAAATAAATGATAAATAAAGGAATAAAGAAAAATAAATCAATTTTATTTATTAAATAATTACTCTTTTTATTCTATTTTTATAAATCTTTATTTTTACTTATAATTAAAACAAACCACTTAATATTCATGAAAATGATAAATTGATCGATTTTTAATTAATACAGAAATTACTCAATGGTTCCCATAAATAATGTTGTTTTAATATGACAAAAAATCGAGAAATAAATTATATTTAAGGCATCTAATTATTTTCAACTGTTTTATGGAAAAATTAAATAATTGTCGAGATTCCCATAGATAAATTAGAAATCAATTAGTTAATTGAAAACGTTAGAATTAATAAATATTTTATATGGATTTTTTACAACAAAAAACAAACTTTGCAAAAATTTTATTGCAGAACAAGAAATACATGTATATTATTTAATATATTGATTTTATATTGTAAAAAAATTGAACTGATCTCTTTTTTTGACGAAAAAAAAATAATTAGAATTTTTAATTTTTCTGAAAATAAAATAAAATTCCAATAAACTCTTTTAATTAGCTCAATTTTAACTGAATTTCTATAATACAACCGATAGTGCTGAAATGTCTCATTGAATTACCTCCATAGTAATGATTAACTGATTTCTAAATTGTTCCCGACTAAAGAAAGCAGTCCCTCGCTGATTCTTTGATCTGGAAATTATTTTTGACACAATGAAAGAGGTACTAATTGGTAAAAGATCAGCTTTAAGCTATTTGAGATTCTCGTAAATTTTAATGAAATATTTCATTATAGATAATAATAATAATGAAAATTATTAAAAATACATATTCTAGTATTATTATTACTCATACTACTACTAATAATAATAATTTAATAATAGTAGTAATATAAAAACAACAACAACAATAATAATAATAATAATAATTGTTCAATATTTAGGGTATCAAATTTACACCTGACTCCAAATCTTAGGTGGTGCAATAAAACAATCAGTAAAGCAACACTTGTATTTATACCACAAAAATACAAAATACGCGGGACTACAAAAGATAAGTAAGTCTGGGATTACAACTAATGTCTGAAATGTTACACAACCCTTACACTATCTGATCAAAACACAACAGAAAAATAATTACAATGAATTAAATGTAATGTTTAATCAAATCAAATATAGTCAGAATGAACGTTTAATCAGATACTA
>JBBMKC010061760.1:0-17532 GCA_037834085.1 Bipalium vagum | reverse complement strand
TTTTTTGTTGAAATACCTTTTTTAAAATTTACGCTTCAATATGAAAACAAATTTATATTAATAAAACAAATTTTCCTATATTAATTCATACTGCAAAAATTAAGTTTCATAAACCGCCATTAATTTTTTTACAACCTAATAGTTTTTTTTGAAAAATACCCGAGTTCAGTGGAGGTTAGAGGTTTTCAAAAAAGAACCATGAAATGGCTCAAATCTACTTTTCAGATTCTACTATATTCACGAGTTTGATTAGTATCCATTTGCTCTTTTTATGATATTCTGAAAAAATAATAGTTAATGGTTTATAAAAATCAGGTATTGTCTATTGTTTCACTCAGAAGGACTGTGAAAGGGTGAACGGGGAATTACAGTCAAAAGGAATCAAATCATGTTTCTATCATGCAAGTATGGGTTACGAGGAACGTAAAGAAGTTCATATAAATTGGCTCAATGAAGAATGCAAAGTGAGTGGTTCTTAGTAATCATTCTAAGTATTATTGATATTAGGTTGATGGAAAATTATAGTCGATTTTTAATATGCAAACCTTAAAGAAAAAAATATTAAGATTTTGATTAATATTTTTATAATTATTGATTTATAATATTAGGGTAGGCATCTTTCGATATGAAACTTTATTGTATTATTTAGGGTTGTTTGAATAATATTAAACTAGATATAATAGACAATGAAGGCTGCGCAAATTGGAAAATTTCTATATGAATTTAAATTAAAAAGGAATGCAGTATTTGCCAAGCGTAGGATAAAGATTCAATTAACAAATGAAATACTCAGTGTTTCGGTACAAAAGATTCCGTTCTGGAGACACGTCTTTTCTAGACGAGTTTCGTTTAGGACGACCACCAAATATTTATAACAATCCACTGAAAAATCATTATCCAGGCCAAACTCTACAATAAAAATGTGAACTTGCAGAGATGATTGGAATTGATAATACCACAGTTTGTAACCATCTTCAACAATTTTGAAAAGTTAAGAAGCTTCAAAATAAGTCTCGCATTAATTAAATGAAAATTTAAAATATTAGTGTTTATCTATTTGCTCGTCTTTATTGCTAAGAAAGAGAAATAAAGTTCAATACTTAAAATAATTATTAAATGCGACGAAAAATGGAGGTGTCTTTTCAACACATATTCCCAGCCAAATACATCTGCAAAGCGACTGATTTCTCTGAGGAAGGCACCATAACCGATCCATGGTCTATGGGCAGTGTTTTTCATTAGGATTTCTTGTGATATGTAGAAACAATTTTGTTTCGTCATAATTAAAATAAAAATGAGCTCAACTCATCTCAAAATTAACCTTATTGATCGAATTTAAAATTATGAGAATCAATAATTTTTTCAAAAGAGAAACAAGCTAATTAATTTAAATGGAATAAAGTTCTGAAAACAAATAGCTCAATAAATACCTTTTTTGTATCGGTTCGGTTTTTGAAGTTAATGAGAAATCTTAAGAAATGAGTCTGTTGATAAAGAAACCAAAAATGTCGGCGTTATTCTCAACTCATTTGATTTCGACAGCCTTGATTATCTGAAATGAGATCGGCGTTATTGTGAAACAATTATTGATTTTTTCGGAAAATTTCTCTGAAATAATGATTACACTCTGAATTAAGAGAGAATCGACCACTTTGGTCATGAGAATATTTCACTTGCTATGAACGTACCAGATTCAAATATTTGTATGTTTGTATAACTTCCAAAATAAGAAAAATTTAATTTTTAGAACATTTTTTTATTTTAGTGTTTAATTTGAACTGGATTGTAAAATGATTAATCGAATTTTCTTCAATTCAACAATATAAATAAAAGGTTAATAAAATAATAATTAAAATTAATATTTATTTTAATAATTAAGAATTCACGATTTCAAATAGAATATACAAATGAATTTTGAAAAATATTTTATTAAAATCAACAGTAAAATTAGTAGTTACCAAATAATATTATCCATCAACAAAATATTGATTTATTATTTTCTTTAAATCTTTATATTTCGATTGTTGTTGATTTTATAATAATAATAATAAATAAAATACGATTAATAAAAAAGAATAATTAATCAATAAAAATAATAATGATAATAATAATTATTTTTTCTAGGTGATTGTTGCCACAATAGCTTTCGGAATGGGAATCGATAAACCGAATGTGCGATTCGTTATTCACATGTCGATGAGTAAAAGCTTGGAAAATTACTACCAGGAGTCAGGCAGAGCTGGTCGCGATGGTAATCGTGCCGATTGTGTTCTGTTTTGGAAACTATCGGAATACTTTAAAATCGGATCGAATCTTTTTACAGAAAAAGTTGGCATTGCAAATTTGAACATAATGAATCGATTCGCTCTGGAGGAAAATGTGTGCAAAAGATCATTTCTGGCATCAATTTTCCAAGAGCAATTTGATGAGAAACGCTGCCAATCAATGTGTTCGGTGTGTGCCGACACTGTCAAAGATAAGAACGGTTGGTGTGTTGGTTACGGAAATACTGATCATTTTCTTGGTCTTTTTAGATTTTGAAATTGTTTCAGTGGATGTTTCGGAGCTTCGTAACAGTGCTGTTGACATCATAAATAATGCCGAGAAATCGAAAAATTCGAAAAAAATCACGGGAAACAAACTCATTGGTGAACTGTACGGTCAAGCGACAAAATTCCGATTGGAATTGTCGAAAAAGTTTCCGGAATTGAAATGTCGATTGTTTTTCGAGAAAGCACTGTGTCATATGATTTTGGAGGGATTTTTAATCCTTGATTTCAGTTTTGGATCGTTCAACAATTATACATACATTTTAGCGGGTACCAGGAAGATCGAAGGCGAGGAGTCAGAAAAATCTTTAGCTGTTTCTATAAGAATTTCGAAACACGATCAATTTATTAAAAAATTACCATCGATCAAAGCTAAAGAGGAAGCACTTATTGTCAAGAGCGAGATGAAACGCTCAAATGAGGACTCTTCTGACCTTATGTTACCGACTAAATTGATTAAGTATTAGATTGGGTTTTGTACGTACGTGGCAACGTTTCTTTAATAAAATTTTGATCATCATGCTTCTTTTGGTTTTTTGTGATATTATTCTTCGTTTTACATCAGGTTTTCATTCATCTTTGTATTTGCCCAGAATAGATAAGAAAAAACCAATTGGAAGGATGTGAACTATTGGTTACTCGTTATTAACAATTTTCCGCATATAAAGCATTTATTCTCAGTACATTATAATATCTTCATAAGAAAATTTGACAACATTCTTCATCTTCATACAATTGTCAACAAAGTCCTTCAGAATTCATTTATGAAGCATCCCGGGACATACATTTCTATATTGGTTACAACTTTGCATGTCGAATTGATTATTACCTAGGTTATCTTTGTATACCTTAGATATAATTATTCGAGTTTTTTGTGGAAAAATGCTTAATTTTACAATCATAAACAAGAAATATGTCACCAGATAAAACATCCGGTCTCAATCAATCCATTGTAACCAGGGTTAATACATGAAAAGATAGTTATGGAAAAATACTTTCTAGCAATCAGTAAAAAACTGAAGTTTATTTATGCGGCAAAATCTACATAGATTTTTAAAATTTCGAAATCATCTTAAGTTATAAAGTAATGGCAGTGAGAAATAAAAATTTCTCGGTATAAACTGAGGTTTTAAATAGCTAAATTGGATTGGTGCTCTTCCGCTTTCAATACATGACTCCTTTTTGATCCTTGTAGTCACTTAATGAGTTTTAAGTTTATCATTTCACGTTATTAAATTTTAGTCATCTTCTCTTTTATTTGAACAATGTAATTTAATTTTTATTTCAATGTGTTTCATCTAAACCCGAGAAAATCATCAATAATAAACTATTTTTCAGTTCATTGCATGCTTTCTATTTATAAAATTAATTTAATTACAAAATTGAATAAGAAATTAAAAATTAAACTGGAGTGAAGTAGGTAAAAACTTCAATAGTTCAAACCATTAAAAATAAATATAGTAATTAATATCAAAACATTTGACCAATAAACCTTCAAATATCAACCCGACTACCCGTTCTTTAAAATTTGGACAAATAATTTTAAAATTCATAGTGCGAAAAACTTAAAAATTAGATGTTCAAATCTCGAAAGAATCATATCCCCTTTTTTAGAAAATTAAAATATAATATAATGGTAACAAATAATTATAAAAATCTATTAAATTTTTAGATGATTATATATATATATATATAAAAAGAAACAAATATAAAAACAATTAATAGGAAAAATTATCACAACACCAATATAAAAGTTTGTTTATTGATACACTAAGTGTTCTGAGAATTACTTAGCAAAATTCGATATATAAACCATTTCAAAAACCGGAAATTGGAAATAAATACAAAAAGAAATGATTAGAACTTCATTGTATAACTATTACATTATAAATTCTGAAAAGTTTAAATCTCAAGACCACAATAATTCGCTAAATAATCACTTGTCATATTTCAAAGACTCCAAAGAAAACACAATGGAGACTTGCATTAAACAAAAATTGATTTTATTTTGGGTGTACCATCAATTTTATTGAATGTCAATGAGCAATGTAATTGAGACCAATTGTCACGCCCGACATCACACAACCCCGAGCTGAAAAAATATGCTAAACACAACCAATGTAAAAGAGGATAAAATTGGAATCACAAGAGATAATAATAAATCAATAAATTATTGATTTAATTAATCAAACATTTTATCGCACAAAATGTAAAATTGAGCTATTTTCACAATTGTAGTACTATATATATGTGTACGGAATTAATCGTTAAAAATTGAACGATCGATTGGAAAATGAGATAATAATATTATTATTAAAATTCAACACAGTGCTTCTACAACTGATTTTTTTTCGTCGTGAACCTTTGTGGAATATGGCTTGATATTTCCGTAGGTGTTTTCTTCAACATTGTAAAACATTTTCAATTTTTCTTCTGTTTTTCGATAGGCCTCCTCAAAAACCTGAAATCAATGATAACAACAATCAACTGATCAAAGATCAAACAAACCGATTCTCTCTCGTCCGACTTTCGACTGAGCTCAAGAATTTCTTCTCGATGCTTCTTTTCTACGTCTCTCAAAAAAATATTTTCCTGATCTGTTAACTCCTTTCTCTGTTCACCGTGTAACTGAGTATACTCGTTGCGCCGTTGACCATGCTCCTTAAGCATTTCGTCACGCTTCCTCAACAATTTCAGTTCCATTCTTTTCAAATCGGATTTCTCTCGTTCTCTCTCGCTTTCCTCAAACTGAAGAAAAGTTATTTAACCATCTCTTCTTCACCACAAAAAAGAAATCAAAACTAAACCTCCTTGAGTTTACTTTTCATAACCTCAGGCGTTATCGAATTCTTCATCCTCTGAATTTCCAGCTCGCCTCTCTTTTGTATATTTCGTGTCCTACTGATGCTCTTTATGAATTTTGGGAATGTTTTTTTCTCATTGGCTTGAATGTAATCCAATTCGTCCAACTCTTTCTTGTTATTCTTCACAAACGCAAAAAAAATATTTAATGATAAATGGGCGGAAGGACACATATTAAGTAGAAAAATATATAAAGAAATATAATGAATAAAAATTTCCAAATGTGTGATAGAGAATAATAATATAAAAGGACAAGAAACGACAAAATCAATGTAATTGGGTGACGAATAAAATTTTAGAATTTATCCATACCTTTTCCAAATGCTCAATTTCTTTGTCTTGGCGATGCTTCACTTGTTGTCTGCCTAACATAAACATTTCTTTTTTGTGCTGAGTATCGAGCTGATACAATGCCTGACATTGTTCAATAATCAATCGTGATTTTTCTTTGTTGTATTCTAATAAGGAAAAATCATTAAAATAACAAATAATATATATACAGTGAAGTCAATTTTTAAATATGCCCAAATAATGGATTTTTAATTTAGAAGAAAAACATCAACCAGTTTCCAGAAATCAGATCATCCTGCTTATATATCGCCCCTGTTCTTAAGGCATAGGGTGAAAGGAAGTTAATACATTTTAATTCATAATGACCAGAACGTAGAGATTAATCAGTAGATACTAAGGTGTTGCAGAAATAAGTTTTAGTTGATAGGAAATATTTCGGTATGATTAATATTACTTAATAATATTGAGTGGTTATGTGAGATTTTTCATCTCACTGAGGTTCCAATGATTTCCAAAAAGTTTAAAAAATCAATAAGTAATTAACAAGATTTCGTTTGACTTGAAAACTTACTGATATATTTCTGGTGTTTCTCTTTTAAAAGTGTCAGTTCGACATCGTAAATCTTTTTTCGATTGTTCTTTGTCATAATCTCAATTTTCTCTTCTATCTCTTTCATCAGACCATCTTGGAAAATGCGATACTTTTCCTGGAAAAGGAGATTCTGATTTTCCTTCAATTTCTTGATGTTGTCTTTTCTCTGATTTTTCGAAATTTTATCCAACTCCTTATTGAAAACCTCCTTGTCTTTGTTCTTGAATTCCATTTCTTTTCTGGACTGAAAGCGAAAATGCCAATATCAATATTTCTACCGAAAAAGACAAAAGGGAAAAAAACCAATGAAAATATGCCATACCTTCTCCAGTAACAATTTCTTCTGATAATTTATTATGTCATTAAAATTCTGAATTTCGACTTTGTCCAGCTTTCCCTTGTGAATTTTGACAAGGTTTTCCATCTCCAGCTCGTGATTCCTTTCGAAGGTCTTGATCAATCAATACCAAACATGTTACAATAAAAAATCAAAACAACATTAAAAGATTACACTTTCGTCTCCTTTCAATCGATTAAGCAAATTGTCTCTTTCGGAAAGAATTTTAAAATTTATCTGCCTTTTCTGTCGACTTTCTTCTTTGGCCAGCACTTGTAGTTCTCTTATTTCCATTTTTCTATTAACGATTTAAAATGTTCATTTTGTTAATGTTCCACTCACCTGTCTTGGATTTGTTCTCGATTTTTATTTTCCAATCCTTCTCGCACAACTTTCGTAGTCGTGGTTGTTATTTCTTCACCGTCCACAACAAATTTTCTTGTTTTCGTCATTGTTTTGTAGAAACTTTTCTTGCGATTCATCTACGGTACAAAAAATCAATAACATGAAAAAATTTGATACCGATATCGATTTACATTTGCTTGGATATTCGACTCCTGTTCCCAGTCTTCATCGTTCAATGATTCTTTCTCTGTTTCATTCTCATTGGTGTTTTCATTTTCAAGTATGTCTGGAATCATTTCTCCGACTATCCTCATGGACTCCTGCCTGGTTAACTAATGAAAACGTAAGTACGGAATAATAGTTTTATTAATTACACCCAGCAATATTCCCTCGTGAAAATCAAATTTATATTTTCATTTCATGATTCCATTTAAAAATGGAAAAAATATTTAAAGATATTTTATAAATATGTTCAAACTTCTAAAAACTGTTTTTTTCTGAGAATGGCATAAAAATACAAATTTGTTTCGGAAATAATAAATATTCAAAAGATATTCCAATCACATAAAATTTTGGTTTCAGATTAATGTGTTCGGAATTAATTAATAAGTACTTAAGGTGCAAGATGAGTGACAGCAATAAATCATCAAGTTATTAACGAATACAAATAGATAGCACATTCTCAGTACATTTCTATTTGGTTACATCAACAAAATTTTATTGAAAAAATACAAAAATATTTTATTTCAAATAAGATCAATTTTAAATAAATTGATTGCTGCACTGCTTTTTCTTTGTATTTTCTGTAAATATTAATTATCCGAAAAAATATTTAATGTTTCACGTAAAGTAAAAAGTGTTAAGCAGAGAACAATGAAAATCAATAAATCAAAAATAATGTCAGTTGATATTAATTACATTCTATAAAATATTGATATTCTGATGAATGGTTATCGATTCAGAAAAATTGATTGTGAGATTTTAAATCGAACTTTTAAAATTAAAATTGAGAATCATCCAGTGACACAAAATAAATATTTTCATATTGATTTAGATAAATAATTATTCATGATTAAAATCGAAAATTATATCAAATAAATAATCAATAATAATACAGGCACTGTGTTGGATTTGTTACTATCAGAATCACTGGTGTTGGAAGAGCTGTTATTTTCCATAACATCACATACCACACCCAAAATGGATACTTTATCGCTCTCAGACTTGATTTGATCATTGATAATTTCATCCATTATTTCTTTTGCGGCATCACTCTTCAAATTATTAATAAATACCTAAATTTAAAGAAAAATTAACGAATTAAGCTCAGTAAGATTGAAAAAAATATAACGAATATGTTAAGTAAACAAAATTAAAGATTTGGAGTAAAGAAAATTTATTACATTAAAATGCTTATAAATAAGAAACATCAATAAAATATAAATTGAAAAAAATATTAAATCTTTGCTGTTTGGCACCAAGCAGGCACAGTTTTCAATTTTTTAATGTATTATTTGTCTTAAAATTATTTTAGAAGACCTTTAGTTCTTAATAATCAATGAATATCAAGCCTTTAGAACGTATAATACCAACAAAATTATTTAGGAGCAGACCACATTATAATAGATTATTCTTGATGGAAATACAAAGGCAAATTTTTAATAAATTTAAAAATTGTACACCCAAATCTAAGGTTTACATATAATGACAACTGATAGGAAAGACTAAGTACGGATTTTGGACGGATCAATTTCTATATCATTTCAATGCAAAGGACTTAGTGAAACTTAAAGAAAGATTTTAAAATATTTTTAAAGACCAATAACGATTGTGGATAAACTTTTTCATACACTCTGGATAACTTTCTGAAATATGCAATTTTTATTGAAAAGAACACAAGACATTTACAAGAAACAAAAACTGAATTAGAGAAATAAATAACTGAAACTGTCAAGATGGAATTAAGAAAAAAATATTTTCCGTTTCACGTCATTTGGAAAGCACACAATTTCTATAATAAATAATTACTTGAGAAGGATGAAAAAAGTAATAATTTTTAAAAAATACTTTGACATTACTTAAGTTGAAATTATTGATTTTTCACTTTATTCTCATAAAAGTATTTATTAAATACATATTGACCAATGATTAATTCAAAAATGAATATTATTTTTGTGAAGTCAATATAAGCTTTACAGATTCAGCTGTTAAGATTACTGACTCAATATTTTTTCACTATTGGTTCTTAAGCTCATAATGCTAATAAAAATTTGAATTTTCAAAATTTAAAATCAATAAAATTAATTTTATTCAATAAGTAATATCATTGATTAAATATTTTTTTAATGATACCAATTTTCTCTTCAACAGGACATTTTTTCATTAATGTGTAATGAAAAACATTAAACAATTTATAAAAAATTTAGCAAAAACATTTAATAAATTAAAAGAAAACCCTTACACCAGACGACTCCATGGGTTCAGAACTCTCTAATGATGTGTCATCAGTTTCTGAGAGATCATCAAAGGTTTGAGAAGGCAAAAGTGATTTGCGCTATTTATTTAATATAATTATATATTAATATAAAATAATAAACCCAATGTTTTTGTTGTCAATTTAAAAATAAAAAAAGAATTATCCATAAAAAGTATATATTGACCATTTTTTAATCAAAATTATTTTCTTTTTTAAACAGTAAAATTCAAGAAAATGTTATGATTGATTTTTAATGATATTAACGTTTTTAAACGAAATATAAATGTAGACGAAACGAAATATTTTAAAAATCGAATATAAATAGTTTTCTTTTATGCAGAATGATAATATAATAATAATATAAATGCTAATAGTAAAATTACAAGATAATAACAAACTTTTCTCACAATGAAATCAAAACAAATGCGATCACATTTGATGTTAGGTTTATTTTTAGAAATACTGCTTATTGTTGAATTTTTGAAAAAACTTGTCAGAAAATTTGTAAAACCTTACACGTAACTTTTATTTAATGTACCAAGAAAGTGATTGAACAAAACTGAACTATTAAAAATTGTATTGATAAAAATCAGTCATTTTCTATTTCTCTATTGCATGCCTCAAATTCAAAATCAATTAATCAATATTTAAAAAAAAACAAATTATTTATTGATTTACCAGAAGTTTTGTCATATTCTTTGAAAATTTTCAGAAAATTTCAGTTTTTGAAAAAGCACGAAATTTAACAATATGTTGTTTATTTTAACAATTATAAATCATAAACAAATTGAAATGTCGTTTGAAAGGTTAAGAAAATATTGTCTGAAATTACAGTTCACTTTTCAAAGTTTGATGATGCTTACATTTGTCGGTCGTGATGGAAGAGACAACCATTTACCAATATAAAACAGTGGCCATTAAATTGAAAAACTATTTAAATAATTAAATTGTTGTCAAAAGATCACATTTTTATTGAAGAAAAATCTCTTATATTTGGATCAATCACCGTGTTAAATTAAAGAGCTTATCAATTTCTTAACATAAATTTTGGTGAAGTGTAGGACCATTTTTAAGAATAGTGATCAATTTTTCATCAAATCAATGTCTAATAAGTTTATAAAAATAAAAATTCTTCTGCTTTACTTATCTAAATCAAATAAAACTAGGAATATTATTCAAAACTTGACTTTGGTTCCAAATTTTTTTCAAATGAAGTTTTTAAAAATGAATTTCTAGAAAATTATCATTTAAGATTATGTAAAATAATTTTTTTCAAATTGAAAAATGCGAAAATAAATCATTTTCAATAACAGTTTTACATAATTTGTAAAATATGAGCTTTAAAAACTTTGAAATCGAAATTTACAAAAAAATATTAGGTTGTTCAGAAAGTTTTTCTTGCGCCAAATCTTTAATGATTTTCGACTTGATACAAAAGCAATTAAAACTACTCAAAAAGCTAATTAAGTTTGAGGCCATGGTACTGTATATCATTCAACAACACGACTTTGGTACCAGAAGTTACCTAATGGAGATTTATCCATTAAAGATGTGGAACTAATTAGCTGTCTTTCCATACTTGATGACAAGAATTTAAAGGCTCTGGTGGAAAAGGATAAGTGAACACAACACTAAGAAAACTTGCCAAAAGTCTAAATGTTATTATTGAAATCGCTTCCACTCATATGAAGCAAATAGGTAAGAAAAGGAAGCTGGGCACGTGGTTGCCACATGAGGAAATTATAAAAAACAAAATGAAGCGTTATGAGAAATCATTTTGAGAATAAAAACGAGTCATTTCTTCATCGTCTGAATTCTTTGATGAAAAATGGTGGTTACATAACAATATTAAACGTTTAGAAAAATGGCTATACATTTGTGAAGTTTCCAAGTCCTTCCTGAAACCGAGTAAATACGAAAAAAAGAGAATGGTTACGGTATGGTGGTGTTCAAAAGGAGAGAAATGATAACAGAGAAATACTTCCTATAAAATGATATTATGCAATAAAAGTTGAAAAGAATTTACCCAGCATTGATAAATAGAAACGGTCCAACTCTATTACACGACAATGCCCGTGCAAAAATTTCTGAACAACCTAATAATAATAATTTTTGCTCTTTATGCTTGCCAACGCCTTGTAATAAAAATATCATTTTACAATATTTTTGACAGATTGAAAGAAATAAAATTAAATTCCATGTCAAGACTAAATTTTTAAAGAATACAATTAATATTATATTAATAAGAAAAATGCTCGGGAAAATCGATAAGTTTTAAACATTAATATTTGGCTAAAGAATATTTTCTTCTGTAAAAATAGAAAAAAACAATTGAAAACCTCAAACTATTTTAATATTATTCAATAAAAATATTAGTAAATAAATACTTTCTATCTGAAAATCAACCATAGTATAGAATAGAAATAAATTCCACATATTTGATCGGTAAAAAATCAAATTCAAAATTGTTTTTCCATAGGATAAAGATTTTTCTTTTGAGTTGTAATTAAAATTTAACGAAAATTAAAATGTTACCATGTCTTTAGGATCCATATCTTCCACTGTTTCCTCAATATTTTCTGCGCTCACTTCGTAAATAAGAACCTTTAAAGAACGTTTGTCAGTTTCATCACAAGAGGTGATAAAAGGGTCCTGAATCATTAAAAACAGATACAAAAAATGCCAAAAATTAACCAACTAACATTGATTAGCTCAGCTGCGTACGGTCGATCTTCGGGTTTTTTAGTCAGACATTTTTTCAAAAATGCATTAAAAGCATCGGACCTAAATCAGCGGAAAATATCAATATATATATAACGAATGAATTTTATTGGACTACCAGAAACGTGGCTTCTCCAATGTTGGAGGGTCTGCTTTGGCTATCTTAATCAAAACTCTAGTGGGTTGCATCTGATGATATGGAGGTCTCATCTGAGCCAATTCAATCAAAGTGATACCTAACAGAAGAAATACATGTAATCGGATGATAAATATTAAATCAATTAAAGTCGAATTTTCAGAAAATTCTAGACTCAATTCTAATCGAAATACGTTGAAATTTTTTGTATTAATTTTTTAAAAATCATTTAATTTTACAATAAAAATATTATTGAGTTATTATTATTAAAAAAGCCAAAATTTTCTCGTATTCAGTTTAATTTCTTCGTAATTCTTTTTTTTAGATGAAAATATTCACTTTTTCATTTACGAAACAAAAATTTGTAAAATAAGATACATTTTTTATTGGTTTCAATTAATTCACAACACGTATGACAACAAAAAATAACAACAGGGGCATAATTCCATGATCTCTTGAAAACGACTGTGTTCGACAAGTGTGTTTCTATTTTTCTTAGAGTTTATTAGATTGATTTATATTTCTTTAAAAGAATAAGAGATCTCTGAATTCGTTGTAGCACAAAAACAAAATTATCTAATAATCATTGTAGATAAACAATATAGAGACAGTTCAGATAAATGAATATTATTTATGAAGTTAAAACTGTAATATTTAAAATTGATATGAAAGTCGAATTAAGGAGGGTACAACGTTTTCTTTTCATAATCTTTCAATATTAGAATCAGGAGATCCACTCATTGTATTTATTTTATACGTCTTTGTGTTTGTGTTTGTGGAATTGGAAATTGTTGTTATATTGTTCAAATCTTTTCATTAAATTTAATTGACCTGATAATTTTCACATACTACACAGAAAGATACTACATATTTCCTTTAATGATTTATTGAAATAATATTTTTTAAAAATTCACTTTTATTCTAAAATTTTTTAGAGCCTTTCGATAATTGATCAATATAAAATTGTTCTTTTTGTTTTAAATTCCAGGAGAAACCTGACAAATATATTATTAATCTTTGATTTTCATTAAAAAATGTGATATAAAAAATCAATTACATAAATTTTTTCAAAAATCTGTCAAACTTTCTCCAAAAAACAAAATAATTTATTGAGACCATTAAAGAAATTTTAACCAGTAAAAAACCTTTATCAATTTAATGAGATATAACTCTATATTTTGTAAAAAATATTTTAAGGTGATGTGTATCATATTCCTTAAGTGCTAAACAATATGCTATTCATTTCATGCCAAAAAATGTTAATTGATAATTGTCACTTCATTGATGTTAAGATCTTTATTATATCGACCATGATAGGTCTTGTTAACTACCACCACCAAAGAAAAATCAGTTAAAAATTAATTATCAAATTCATCAAACATCTGAAAAGAATCATAACCTGAAGTTTCTAAAATTATTGTAACATTAATAAAAGTCAATAATTTTTATTATAACTGGTAGCTTTAAATTTGAAAAATAAAACCTTTTGGAATAAAGATTTTATATAAAAATCAATATATTTTTTTTGAAAACAACACTCGCTCTCATATGAGAAAAATGTTAGCATTACCAATACTCCTTAGTATTAATAACCAAGAGGTGTCACGTTTTATCAACATATAAAAGAATGGAGAACTTACTTGTGAAGAGGTATACCGACTTAAAATTCACCAGTGTCACAGATAAGTAATAAAATACATTGAAACAAACCACCCAATGTGTCATTTTTTTTAATAAATATCATATGAACCAAATTGTAACGTGGTTGAATTTGATCAAATTATAATGAAAAATAGTAAAAGATAAGTTATAAGTTTAATAAAACGGAATTAAAATAAAAATTTAAAGATAAATCGAGAGTTTTCCGATTTCATAATAATTAATTATTCTTTGTTAATATATATAACTAAAATTATATATAACTTAAAGAGGATCGCTTAGAAAAATTGTCAAATTTAATTTGTTAGAACAGTAGGAATCATAACTCATCCTCAAATAGAAATTTAAATGCACTGGATTTTATTATCTTAATGAAAAATTTGAAAGTTACTCAACTTTTTATTATTCCTAAAATATTTATTTGATTTTTACAGATAATGTGTTACTTTTACTTTTATTTTTATTAAATTGATTTAAATTTTTAAAAAGGAGACTTACCAAACGACCAGATATCAGCTCGATAATCATAAAAGCTCTCCATGTTCTGACAAGAAATTACTTCAGGAGCCATCCAATACGGAGTGCCTTGGACGGTGTTTCTTTTTTGCTTGTCAGTAGCCAATTTCGCTGAAACTCCAAAATCAGCTGAAATATCAAATTATCACAAGAAGTATTTTTAGTGAAAAACTAACCTAGTTTGATTTCCGCATCTTTTGTAACCAACACGTTACCAGCTTTCATGTCGCGATGAATGACTGAGTGACCATGCAAAAAGATTAGACCAGACAATATTTCTCTCGATGCATATTTGATAGCCTTTTCGTTAAGATTTTTGTCCAGATTTATCATCAAACTGTCAAGAGCCCCGCCATTGCAATATTCCAAGGACATCTTTTGTTTTATTTACAATCAATCAAAAAGTATTAAACCAAAATGTAAAACATCAATATCTCATGTCACTAAAAATTTTTAATGAAGAAATCGATTTCAAATAACTTAGTTTGTAAATTAAATTAAGAAAGAGATCCCTATGTGTAAAAGAATAAATAGTCACCAACACCAAAGATCATCGGGTTTAATGACTGTCTGAAAAGAAAATATGTTGAAAAAGAATCATGCAAATATTAATAGTGCAAAATTACCAAGGTTAATTTCTATAATATTAACATTTTATTATAAAATATATTGATTAATAAATGAATATAAAATAAGTATTGAGGTTTCACAAAAAAACAAGCTCCATTATCATTTTCTCAAACCGATTATCTAAATGTGTAGAATATAAAATTTTACTTCTTACGAAAACTATATTCACCTGTAACTAACGAGTGTGATTTTATGGAAAATTGTGAATGCACAAGATACCATTGATCAATACTCCTAATACAATATTTAACGAATAATTGATTTTGAAAACTTTGACCTTATGAAAACAGATAAGTTGCAGTAAATATTGAAAAATCATAAAATCAGTATGTTAATATTCGAGCGGAAATTGATGATCATTGATTAATCATGTAACTTTTAGGAACTCATTTAGAAAAGAATGTTTTGATGGTAAAAATCTTGCGGAAAAAAAATGTTAAATGATTTCATAAAATATCTATACTGTCCTAAATTGGAATGATCTAAATTTTAGTGATACACTATTTTTTAATTCAACTTTTATCCCGATTAAAGATTCCAACATGAAATTAGAAAGAAATAAAAATTATTGATCGAAACTATAACACTTGTGATTATTATGTGCTTCTACTGAGTGAAATTAATGTTACAAAAAAATCTGGTTTCTAACTTTAATTGTAGTGACTTTGAGAATAGTATGAACATTTAATACTAACCAATTTTAATTTAAGAATTTAATAAAAATAAGAGGACAATATCTAAAAAATGATACTGATTATTTTTAAGACAGTTTTTCCAGTTTTGTATAAATTGTGAAATAAATGAACAGATGTTGTCCCAACATTTATTATTTCCTATTAGATTTATTTTATAATCAAAATTGTAATTTTAAAGATAATTCAAAGATATTTTAATTATAAAACGTACTCACCCACAATTTGCTTTCAAAATGATAAGCTGCATAGAGATTAATTACATTCACATGCTTACATTCCGTTAGAATTTCAATTTCAACGATATATTCTTCTAGATCTCCTTCTTCTTCTAAATTTACTTGCTTTAAAGCAGCTATAACACCATTTGTTCGATTTTCAGCCTGAAAAAAGAAAAATGACATTTCAGTTCAACGTTATAATCAAAAACTACCTTAAAAACTTTGCCGAAAGCTCCATCACCAATTTCTCCAACAACATTCCAAACTTCCATCGGATCACATTTATTAAGAGATGCGTAGCTTTTTTTATTTTTGGGGTCATTCCCCTTAATTTTTTTAAATAAATCAAGAATAAAAGCCATTGAATTTTAGTAATTGCAAATTTCCATAAATTAGTTAAAGTAACAAATTTAAATTTTCAATTTTCAAATTATCAATTAATTATAAATATACTTACTGCTTTCAAACAAGAATATATAATTAACTGAATAAAATTTCTTGAATTTAAATAAACGTTATTTAATTTTTACTTTGGAAATTAAGTTTTCATGTTAATATAACTGTACTAAAATTAATAATTTTTATATTTAATTCAAGCATGATAATCTAAAAATTTGACAATTAAATTAATAAATACAATGCCGTACATATGTTTTGGTCACCCTTATTATTTCCATAAAATGTTGGATATATAGTACCATAAGTACTTTGATTCAATTTTTATCTAACTACATGAGAGAATATGTTGAAGTACATGTTTCCAATCAAAAATTTCTAAAGCATTATTTTTGTAAATGTAGAAAAACCAATTTTTTCTAAAACATCAATTTTTAAGTTATTTTGAATACAAAAATAAAACATTAGTAAAACATGTTTTTATTTACATTTCAAATGAAGAAAAACATTTTAAGAAACAGTTAACCTCATGAACAATTAAGATATTCGAAATTAGTACCTTGTACTCATGCCTTTATTTTTAATGACCTCTTGCATCCTTCTTGGCATGCTTTCATCTAGATTTTTAATTTTAGATGTTGGAATCATTGCTCACTTTTCCTCCGAATTCTTTCACAGTGTCTCAGTATTTGTCGGCCCACAGATAGCAACTCTGGCTTTCAGATCAACCCACAAAGGCTCAATTATATTCAGATTTGATGATTGAGTCTGCTAATCACTCAAATGCATAATTTAAACTTTTCCAAAATTGAAGTCACCAATCTTGCCTTATGACATGGAGCACTGCCTAGCTGAAATATATTCTGTACCTCATATATTGGCAGAAAACCTTTTCTCAATTTTAAGCAACGTTTAAGACGTAAAGAATGGTCGTCTATGTGTATTTCGTGTCCTGTGAGAAATGAATGGGATTCTATTTTATTCTCTGATGAAAAAATATTCAAAATGAATTCGGATAGAAGAAAGCAGTACGTAAAAAGAAGAAAATCTGAAAGCCACAAACAATGTTGTATTCTTCCGAATGTCAAGCATGGAATCCAGGTACATGT
>JBBMKC010061659.1:0-17538 GCA_037834085.1 Bipalium vagum | reverse complement strand
AACAGATTGAAAACAATATTTGTCATAACACAACTGAAACAGATCATTAATATACATATTTTAATAAAATAAAATAAAATATTTTAAATAAAAAAAATTTTTTAATTTTAAATAAAATAAAAATAAATTTTGAAATACTTTTTTAAATTGAAAAAAATAATAAACAAACGATATAATCAAAAATATTATTTGATAATATACAACTAAATTATTAATTATTATTAATAATTTTAAAATTGGTAAATGAATAATAACGAAACTGATAAAATATTTTATTTCATTCATTAATAAAAAAACTGATAATAAAAATATAATAGCATTTATTCTCACCCAAATCTAAATAACAATTAAAATAATACGCTTAGAAATTATAGTGAAAGCTTTATGACAATGGATATGAAAACAAACAGAATTAAAATATAATAATAATAATATTATGATTATTTATTTATAAATCTCTTGATGTTCTGATGACAGAGAAATATATAGAATTGAAGGGAAAACGATTTTTATTCATTCAATGGTCTGTTGACAGATAGATGGGTAAAGTTGCTGTTATTATGAACAAGTTTATTATTGAAAGGCCACATCGGATATAAAATACGGTTACCATTTTACCACTCATTTGCCCCGAGGGACATCCCGCTCCTAACATGAATTGTTCTCAGAATTCACAAGAAAAGGATTTTATGAGATAATATATTTTCTTACTTCTTTTTCGTGGCTGCTTTTTAATAATACAAGTGATACTGTCGAAGAGATTGTGAATTATTTTTCAACAGAAATCTCTGCAATGTAGAATAAAGTAAAATTGACAGCAACCAGAATTTCCCACAATACCCTCTCTCTTAAAGAGTTGAAAGCACAAAGCTGGTTTAGGTTAAATGAATAAATATTCACTTGACATTTTAGCACATATTGAACCAAAGCTATAACTATATATAAATAAATTAATTAATATAATAATTGGATTGGCAAACATTGATATCCTGCAAAGTGTATAATAAACGCGTCTAGAAATGTCAATCTAAGCCATGAAAAATGTATTACAAATATAGACTGAATGGAAAGCCTGGTATAGCTCTTGACATTTTTGTAAGAGTTTCGACTATCGTATTTAAGAGATATGACCATCATAGTTGTTGAGTTAGAAAAATTTGAATATGAAAATGTAGATATAAAAGATGAATAGCATGGACGATCTCCTTCAATGGTAGTTTAGGATGACTTAAAAGAATTTATTGAGACAAATCCTCATTGAATTCTAAATGAAAACTTTCTGAATTTCAAATGCAACAAAGTGACCATAACAAGTCATTTCATTCAATTGTCAAAATAAGTAATGTGGCAAATGGATCCTACATCAACCTATTATATTATTTAATGGGAATTCTACATATCAATATTTATACTTTTTGAATGGTATATTTTTATACACAGACCTTAGTAAAATATTATCCATGGGTCGTTTGGAAAAATAATTAAGAACAGAAAATAGATAAATCGAGGCAAATATTTTTAGAAAATCAGAGATATCTGTTGATGGTCTTGTAAGGCACTACTTCAAACTGAAATCAGAGATGTGGTAATTATTTCATTAACTCTAACTTGGAACATTATTTCCATTATCGTTTGGTTTTAATTTTCTTAGCCTGTGTATTGGTCTACCTTTCGTATACCTTCTAATTGCTTGCCTAAATCGTTTTTGCCAGCAGGTAGTTTACATTTTCTTGATTATTTTGAAGACTAGATGAGTAGTTGAATAGCAAAATTTATGTATTAGATTGAGGGAAAATTATTGTCCCTTCTTTAATACCACAAATCAAAAGTTGATAAGTCAAAATGAAGAACTTGTTATTAATTAAAAAAAGCTCTCCGGTTCAGGTTTTACTCAACACCTTGTTCATTCATTGCTCTTTACAATATTTTTTACTATAAATTGCAAAAAACATTGGTTCATTCCTATTAAGTTGTTCAAATATACTAAATAAACATTTCTTTCATTTCCTGTCACGTTTTATTCTATTACCATATATTTGTTCTAAATACAACAACGCAATAAAATATAAATATGCTTTAATTAGAACTCCAAAGAACCTATCAGAAAATATTAACTCAAACTATGAAAATTAATCATCAGCTTTTCCAATGTAAAAAAGCGGATTTTTAATTTCAAATGCAAAATAGTTCTCGTTCTATATTATTTCAATATAACATTTATTGCATCAGTTTTTCGTTCATGAAATGACGGGGTTTAGTTTATTATTTCAAAGATCTGTTAATCAATTAATTTTATGATAATTGTTTTAATATATCAAACTGGAGTGCCAATTCTGCTGTTCGTGTACCATCTTTTTTCTATTATAATCCGCGCCCTTGTAAAACCTACACTACTCTTTTTCTAATAAAAAATAATTTTTTGAATAACCCACAGTCATGTATAGGCCGCACTTATTATATCATTGATGTTTACATTTAAATTTCAGCAACCTTTCAGCATAATGATTACTCCGGATATAGATAAGGAAATGTATTGATTTTAATATTTAAATCAATTATTATTTCGATATAATGTGTATTCAAAAATTGAATTTTACATTCTTTATGAATTCAAGCTTCATCACAATATATCAGAAGCAACCGGAAATATTTATTTCGCCTTGTGTAACGGTTCTGTAAGCGAAAGATTTACACAAAGATATTATCAGAAAACTAAAGTTGTGATTTGAAAATGTTGACTGTGGAAGACCGGCTAATAGTTGTAAGTAACGACTGTTTGAAAGAAGTAGTTAAGAGCGATACAAAAAATTGGTTAGAGAATAAACTGAAGAATTAAATGTCGCCAAGTCAACCATTTCCCGGCATCTTCAAGAGTTAGATAAAGTAAAAGAAGTTGTAAAAATGAATACCACACAAATAAAATGATATAAGAAAAAAAGATTCGAGATTTGATCTTCTTTATCTAAAAGTATTCTGAACCGAAATGATCTATTTTGTCTATAATTGTAGCTTTTCAAAATTGGCTACGATCGGCAAAATTGTTGGATGTGAATGAAAATTAAAATATATGCCTAAGCAAAGGCGTCACCGAAAAAATGATCATGGTTTAATGATCTGCTGCTGAATTATTTCATTTTAACTTTTTAAAACATGGTAAGTCTTTCATACCTCACTCATTCTGCAAAAAAATTAAAGTAGTGTCTCAAAGGTGACCTGAATATAAACTAGCACTTGTTAATAGAAAAGAATCTATTTGGTGCACATTAATACAAAACTACATGTTTCGAGATTATCAACACAAAAGTTGAATGATTTGACCAAGACCTTTTACCTCACCAAGCCTAGTAACATCAAAATTTCTTATGTTCAAAAATATAGATACATTTCTGACCAATAAAATGTTTCGAAACAAAGGTGACGTTCAAAATTTCATTCTTCAATTTTTTGAGCGTAGAAATGCTCATTTCTATGAAAATGGTATTTATGATTTATTGTCTCAATGGAAGAAGTTCATTAACAATAGAAAATATTTTGAGGAATTAAATTTTTTTCTTAACTCTTTTTGATTTAGGTTAGTTACATTTTAAAAATTGCTTTTTAATGTGGGACAACCTGATCATATACCAAAAAGTATTAATTCGTTTGGGAGGAAAAAAATGTTTTTCACAAACAAGAGAGGGTATTATATCTCAAAGCATTATTTAACTTTAGTGTTAAGCCAAAGTAAATTTGCTTAGAGTAACTAAAATGTTGCATCATCTGAACATCATCATCATCTTACCTTTCACTACACGGCTATTACTAGTTAAAGCATTTGAGAATATTTCCTGCCAAAAATCGTTTCATTTCCAAATAGTTTTATAAAGTTATGTTTTGCAGTTTCTCTTTGATACCAAAATGAAATCAATTATTGAGTATCTCGATGGCAGAAAAACCCTAACAGTAACGGAAAATATTTTAATTAATATAATTTATCTTCAACTCTTTAATGAATTTTATTAAGCATAATTTGAAAAAATAATCCGCTAATGAATTAATTTAATTTTTATAAATAATAGAAAAAATATGAAGACCTACATTATTTATAGGATGAAACAGTAGTAATCATTGAAAACTGAACTTTATAGAATTATTTTAGTATCAATAAAATAATAATAATAATAATAATAATAATAATAATAATAATAAAAAAATAATAATATTGATAATATTAATAATATTATTAATATTAATAATAATAATAATATTTATTTATTATTTTTTTTTAATTCAGAAATCATTTCCAAAATCGTTTTATAAATGAATAAAAATCCACATATTCATCATATAACATTTTAAAGCTACTTTACGATATCATGAGATCACTTCAGAATGCTCCAATACTCTATGGTTCTCCATGTTATAGTAACTCCGAAACCACTCAATTATTTATTTTCAGTTTAGTGAAACATGCATATTTTTGTAAATTCTTTTCACAGAAAATTTTCACTTAAAATGGATGAATATTGAAATGATACGAAAACAATTATTTTTTTATAAAGTAAATATCATTTTATTTTTTAATAATCGTCCCAGTAAAAATTTTTAAAAAAATATTAATATAAAATTTAGAAAGAATAATCAATAAATTCCTAATTAAAGTGATTCATAAAATAATGAAAAATAGATTAGAAAATTAAATTAAGTCTATTAATTTAATTACTCAGATTTTATATATCTAAATATAGAAAGACGAAATTTATAGTCAAAGAAAATTATAATAATATCTTTATAATTAGGTTTAATAATTGAAACTGATTTTATGATATAATTGTCTAGAAGTTTTAATTAATTAATCAAGAACATTAACTGTTATTATTTCATTTAAAAATTAATGACTTAATTCATCAAATGTGTTTTTCAGTAATTACTAAATCATCAGTCATAATAAAAACTTTACAATAACTCTTATTTGTAAATTCTTTTTCAAAATCTGTCTTTTGATCGATTTTTGAATCTCGCTCCATTATATCGTCATATTCAAACAAATTGAAAGTTTTCGTATTTCAAAATTAGGAAATATACAGGTTTATGCAGAAATATATATATAAAAATATTCAAAATATATATAATTCTATGCAAAAATATATAGAAAATTATTCAGAAATATATAGAAAAAAAATTCAATTTTTTCTATTTAAATTTGATCACATTTTAGTCAGCCAAAAATATCAGCTGCACAGTTGCTATTAAGATATCAGGTTTCATTGTTTTGTCATCTGTTTTTTATTAAATCAAATTTACAGACATTTTATGCTTCGAAATCAAAGACGGATCTTTCAATGGACTTTATTATTGACAAGCTATGCCATCATTTCGATAGAAATCCTGGGTATGTATTGGTGATGGACATTTGCAGGTTCCATGAACGCAAAGATCTTATTAAGTTGCTGACAGAAAAAGGTATTGCTTACAGATTTCTGCCACCATACTCGCCTCATCTTCAATTCGCAAATACTGTATCATTCTTTATAAGAACCATTATAGATCGGGGCGATTGATTATTCAAGTACTCATGCATAACGATTTAGATTTAAGTGATTATTTTCGCAACATGAGGCGGTTTATAGAAAAACCTTGGCGAGACAATAATTTATTTAGTGTACATTTCCATTATATATTTCTGAAAATTTTTCTATATATTCCTGCATAACCCTAATTATTTTTAATTATTATTTTTAATTTCTTAAAAATTCTATGATCATTAATTTGATTTTAAAAATTATTTTAATACTTTACTTTTAGTACTTTAAAACTTTTACTTTAATAAGTTTTAATTAATAATAATACTTTAATTTTAAATTTAACTTTAAAAGTTAGTTTTAATAATATCCTTAAAGCGCCAATTTTAAGATATGAATTTATGAGACAACAAATTAAGTTAAAAGTATTAAATCTAAAAAGTTTTTAGAAAGATAATAGGATAATAATCTTTTATTATACTATTTTTTGTTTTTTTAATGTAATAAAGTGGACTACACAAAAAATAACGCAAATTAGAGATTAATTGAACAAGATTACAATAATTATATTTATTAAAATAATAACAGTTGATATTTCTCACCCATCCTGAACAGAAGATTCTCGTGAAGATAAACTTAATGAATTCAATCAGGTACCCCTGCTCGTTGAAACTCCTTAGATTTATCAAACTTAATTTTCATAAATAATTGTCTTGTAAACAATACTTAATATCTAAAAATCGAAACATATAATAATAATGATAAACATTTCTCATATTTATAAAATTTGAGTTCATTCATATTGAATGTTGTTTTAACATTTCTAAAATTGTTTACAAAATTCTGAGGTTTTCCAAAATATCCCCAGGTCATATAATAGGGAAAAAAGAATATTAATGTACTTAACATTTCCTCTAATAAAAGCCCTTCCAATATCTGCCCTATGTGCCAGTAATCTGAAAAGATCTAATAAAACGATACATAACAAAGATCTAACTGTTAAGAATATTAAGGTTAAGTATATAAATATATTTATTCCATTAAAAGCTGAACAGATTTATCACTCATCTTTGATGAATTCAAAAACGTTTATCTTCCAGCCAGTGGTAGATCTTCCTTCCAGTTACTCTTAGTCTTCGTAAAATAACATGTTTATTCAAGTTTGAAAAAAAATTTTGAATTTAACATACTTTTTCCCTTTTCTTTGAAACCAAAATTCAAAGAAATACTAGAAAAAATTATACATTAAAAAATATGTGAAAATAAATAATAATAATAATAATAATAATAATAAATAATAATAATAATTAATAATAATAATAATTAATAATAATAATTGATATTAATAATAATAATAATAATTTATAATAATAATAATTAATAATAACTATTATTAATAATAATTAATTTCTGTAATAAAATGGGAAAATTCATTTTTGTCGATGTTATAAGGATTGGGGGCTAGCATTGGTTTAACTGGAGACCAGAGATATAAGAACCACTGATGTAAAATTCTTTTAAAAAATAATCTTTTAACAATTTTTGAATTTTAAATGTTTTTTATTTATAAAAATTTATTTATTAATATAAATATTATAATAAGAATTGAAATTTTTATTGTGAATATACATAAAAATATATCATTTTTGCTTTACAGAAAACAATATGATTGTTTTTTAAGTACCTGCATTTTATAAAACATTTCTGCACGTACAAATTTATTTTATACAATATTGAAACGTGTTTCGATCTTTCATTGAGATCTTCTTCAGTTAATTTTAATATTATAATCGATTATCTACAAATGATATCATATTTATACTTTGTTTTCATTATTAATCGATAAAAATAATCATTTTTGAAAAATAAAAGAAATATTTATTTCCAGTTATTTTAAAACCATGATAACCGATAATCTTTTTATTTTATATTTATATATTATTTTTATATTATTTTTAATATGAAGAAATAATAAGGAAGAGAAAACAAAATAAATTCAAGTACTAATTGAAAAAATACATTTTTTATTTTAAATATTATACTTGTGTGTTAATCTTAATCTATTTCTACCTGTGGAGAATTATTGTAATAGGAGAAATATTTTACAATTTTCAATGAAACCTTAAGAAAACAATTTTACGGAAAAATTGAAGGGAAATAGAAATGATATGTTGAACAATCACGGGGAAGTAAAAGAAATAAAGACCATGGTGTCATTATTGTGATCAAATTTCGATAAATATTATTCTACGGATTTGATGTATTAATTAAAACTACCATTTACTTTGTTATTCGGGTTCCTTACGATTTAATGGGAAATATCCTCTGTCAGGAAATCCCCGATTATTTCTTTAAGAGATCTTTGAATACATTGTTTTACACATAATATCAGATGTACGGGCTTTAAATATTTATTAATTTCCTTTAAAATAGTTGTTTAAAATATTTTTTCTTTGTAAGTCATAAGAAAGTTTTCCTTCCGAGCTTTTGTCAAAGAATAAATCATTTTCTTATGTATGAATTTATGATTAAACGTGAATTTTAAGTTAATTAATTTTCAATTTTTTATTCTTATTTTTAGACAGAAATTATTACATAGTCTTCAATCTATTGTTTAAATGCAAAGAAATAACGAGCCAAATTTAAATAATATTTTAAGAAATATTTTTATTTATTATTATTATTATTATTATTATCGCTAATTCTTGATTATTTTATATCATTTATTTAAAAGAGAAATAAACTTACTCTTCTTTTTCACAATATTTAATTATTATTTAATTCTTTATTTTTTTAAGTTGAATTAGAATGTGTAAAGAATATTAAAAGAATTTTTATACGATATTTATATAAAATTATTTAACTTAATTAATTTAGTTTTTTTAATTGATATTATTTAAAAATATATCAGAAAAAATAATTTGTTTAAATATTAAATTAAAGGAGATAACTTTGAAAAAAAATAACAAAATTTTTTAATGTAAAATAAATAATATTCTCATTTTTGATTTATGAATTTAAATAATACCGACAGTACTAATAACTTAGCAGTAACTAATAACATAAAAAATTTACATTATAGTAACAAACATCAATATAAAAAATCTCCGAAAAAGAACATGTAAAATATTAGTTTGTAACAAAAATTTTTATAAGCAATTTATAAGCAATAAAAATTTTTATTTTCAAACAATAATGAGAAATAAATCGATTATGTAATTTCTCTTTTAATGTAGGTCTTTTTTCCATCTTTCTAGTTTATCGAATCTGGTTTAGATCCCTCGATCTATTCAAAAGGAAATAGATAAATCACTTTTTAGGCCTTCTTCTTAAAAATAATATCTTTCATTTGATTAGACAGTGAATGGAAATGACAGAAGATTATTGATACAAGGTCTGGGATTACCGAAGATGTTGAACCGCCAGCCAAACTATTTTTAAATACATTTTTGACTTGCCAAAAAAGAGAACCGAACTACCTTTTACACTCAAAAGATAAGCTAAATGTTACTACCCGTGAAATTCCTGAAACTTTGCTCATTTGAGATGACAAAATACGTATTTTAAAAGAGAATCATATGGAAAATATATTTAGTTCTATATTCTTTAACAGATCTTTAGGATCCTAATTTAAGTTTAAATAACCAACGACATTTAATCAAATTAATCTCCACCCAGCTTGCCAGATCACCTCGGATTATGCATTGGGAATTCAACATGTTTCGTCAGCCTTTGATCTCTTTCAATTTAAATTATTAGGATATTTTTACGAAGATTTGAAAGAATCCAAATCAGACCCAGAAAGTCAAATGGGTATAGAGAATGATATTGAATATCTGGAACTAATTGTGTAAAATTTGGATTTCTTGCATCATGTGGTCTGGCTCTATCAAATTGGAGAATTACACCTTTCCTTTAGACAAGGATGATTTTTGTAATTCGATTGTTTTTATTTCGTTATGTTCACAAGAGAAATATCTTTTCCCTGACTATCAATTATTCAAGAATATTTTTTATTAGAACCAAGGAGAAAAGAATAATAATAATAATAATAATAATAATAATAATAATTCTTAACTTTGCTTATTTAAGTATTTAAGTAATGAACTTTTGTCAAATATGTCTTACCTTGAATAAACTGTACATCGTCTATATGAAATTGTAGCCAATTTTCTGTTTCTTTTATGTCAGACGTTTCTTTTAAGTTCCCCGCAAGACTTTTAAGATTTGATATATATTTAAAATTTTCTATATATTTCATTGATATAATGAGTTCTTCACAAATTCAACGCAGAAAAGATAATACTGAACCAAATGTTATCTCTCACGTTTTTCGAATCTCCAATATTTTCTAAATAGTTTATTAATTTTTTTGATCGTAGGAAAAAATGTTTATTAGATGTTTATTTGTTTAAATGCAATGGATATTTTAATACAGACCATATTCATTATAAATTACTTAAGAAAAACATATCAATAATCTCACATATCGTCCCAACAATTGTAATACAAAGCCGCAATTTGTAATAAACAACATGAAAGTCAACATCAAGTGATTTTGCTGCATGACAATTCTCGACCGCATACTGCTAAACTGACAAAATCTGTCATTGAGAAACTCGGTTGGGAAATTCTGCTTCATCTGACATATTCGCCTGATCTCGCTCCTACAGACTTTCATCTCTACCGATCCCTGTCAAACATTTTAAATGGAATTTCCTTTCAAGATCATATAAAAAAATGAAAAATTGACTCGACGACCTTCTTTGATCAAAAACTGTGAATTTTTCAAAAGAGGAATCGAAAAGCTAACTCGTCGTTGTGAAGAGATCATAAATAATGGATGAGAATATATAGCTAAGTAACTATGTTTGTTATTATTGTAAACATGTTTTGGCTTATATACTTATTGGTTTATATGTTTATTAAATTGAGAGCGGTAGAATATATGCATAATCCCCATACTTATCGCTGCCAAGGTAAATCTTTTGAAAGTAGCATAAAATAACGGATTTTATCCAGAAACGTAAACATGTAATTTTTCGAATATTTTTCATCATAAATACCTCAGTCATTTTTATGAATTTGGATTCATAATTAATATAATTATACTAATTAATTTTGAGAGAGACAGGAGGGGAATAGAAAAGGTTTCCGTTAAATGGATAAAAAGGGAAATGATTTATTGAAAATATTAGTCTGCAAATTAAAAATATTTAATAAAAATTATTTTACAGTACTATTTAATTGGAAATTATTTTTCTTTAGAAATGGGAAAAAGAGGGAAAATAGATAAATAATAAAAAATATAATGATTTTTAAGCATAAGACTTCTTTTTATAATTTCTTTTTACATAATATTTCTTCATATTTCATTTATATAATATTTTATTGTTATTATATTTCTTTTTTGTTTATTAATATTATTATTTGAAAATTCCTAAGATATGTTAAATCACACTGAGGGTACTATATATGGACATTAATTTTAGAAGACGCTTCACCTTTCCTTCATTACAGTAATACACATTGAATATGCTTACCATACAGCATTTGTACATGGTTAAAAAGTAACCTTATAAGAGAGACCTTAGTAGAATTATTTAATCAACAAAAATCGGTAACATTTATATTATTAATATTATTTCAGCTTATTAAGCTTTAAAGGCGGTGATGACTTATTTCTACAACATTCTCCTATTGCAGCTGAAACAGAAATCATTTTATTCCGATCAACTATTTACTGATAACTTTGAAGAGTGGATTGAATTTCCATCAACATTTAAATTGAAAATCTGATCCATTTTGAAAGCTCAGCGGCTTGAGGCGCTGAGGAGAGATATCTTCCAATTCTTTATGGAAGGCAAAGTAGGAACAATTTGAACATTTCAATGAAGACCTAATCTTGGAAATACAAAGTGTACTTTTCATTGTTTATTTATTAGACTGATAATGGAAACCAGATACTTCTCTATCACCAAATGAATTTTAAGTTTAAAAAGAATACAATATAAATATTAAACATATATAGTGGTTGTACCAAAACCAAGGAACAAAGTAAATAAGGAAAAAAATGGACAATAAAATATTTTACTAATAGCAAATAATAAATACACTAAATGGAATACAACAGTTTTTCATGTATTATATTCTCGAAATGATTTCCTTTTACAAATAACATTAACTTAGTGCTTCAGGAGAGGGAAAATATTACAGTTTGCATCTCTGTGGTAGTAAAAAAGAATATTATTAAGTTTTTTTTAATTTCAAGTAGATTCTTTGGCTTCTGGTAATCGAAAATCTTTGCCTCAGAGCACCCCAAAACCAATAATCAATCGGTGTGAGATCTGGTGAACGAGGTCCGGCCAATTTTAACTCATCGACCACATTCATGTGATTTCAACCCGCAAAGCAGTTGGATTTTAAACAATTTTAACATTCCTTCTTTTACAATTGATTTAACAGAAGCAGTTGGAATATTAGTTTCTCGTTGTAATCTTCCGATAGTAATTCAACATTTAATGTTGATTTTAAGTTCATTATCTAAAAAACACCGCCCATAAGGTATTTTGACAACACTTTTAGTTTCTTCAAACTTTTTCACAAATTTAGATAATGAAGAACTACATCATGGGTCTTTAATTAAACTTTTTGGCGTTTAATTCCCCTAATTTCAGCTTTAAGGGTATTTCCATTGTCAAAACAATATCAGATTAAATCAATTTTCAAATCAAAATTCATACAAATTTAAAATATTTCTCATTATTTATTCAAACAAAAAAATTAATATTTTCATAGAAAATTGACAGGCATCACGTTTATTTGCTCGATTTTGATACAACCAATATATAATATAATAATAAATAAAATTTTGAAAAAACATATAAAAACCATTAAAACTGTTAATATGAATTTGGCTAGGTCTGTCTTACATATGTTCTCGTCAAGAAGTTTTGTTTTATGAAATTGATTAAACATTTTACAATGAGAATGGATTTGCAATGTGTACAATTTATAATTTCAGAAAAATAATTTAATCAAATCCAAAATTAATATAATCATAACAGCGTGAAAATTGAGCTCTTTTATTCCTTTACAACAAATAAAATTTTTAGAAATATTCATTATATTGAAAAAAACAGATAAAACGAGCGAAAACTTTTTCTGTGAATTTCAATTGAAAAGTGCGCAAAAATAAAAAAGAATTATATAATAATAATTTCATACAAAACTCATTAATATGAATATGTGGCTTATGTCAAAATTCAATTGAAAAATTTACGAATAGTGAAGAGTTTTATTTATTTTTACTGTCAAACGAAGATATTTTTATTTTTTGGTTTTTCATTAAAACAAATAAAAGAGAAAATGAAAATGAAAAGTATAAATAGGTCAATAATAATTATTTTAAATTGAAATTTTCTAAAATTAAAACAAAAAATTAATATTATTATAAAAATATAAAAATAAAAATTCTGAATTAAATTTTGTTTAAATTGTACATAAAACAATTTCCAAACTTTTTTCTAATTTTTGACTTTTGAAGAAATTTTGTTTAAATTGATGCCATTTGCTATTTTTATTTATCTTCTTGTTGAGAATATTTTATTGAAATTTGGAATTATGTCTAATATTTTCTCATAAACGGAAACCAGAATCTTAATTTGAAATAGACAGATTTTTTTTGTTAAATTAAGCCACAGAAATAAAAATATTTCTTTGATGAATTTTATTTCTCCTCATAATATTTTATATGATGGTATATTTTCATTTCTTATAAAATGAAATATTCTCTATATTATGTTTTCCGTGACTCTGGGTAATATGTGAAATTGTATGAAATTAATTAAGACATAAATTCGAGATGAAATAAAGATTTACCATTAAATAAAAAATGTTTCTAAATCTTTTATATATTAGGTCTACAACCTTGATTTTGCCGTTTTTATTTTTCATAATTTTTATTAGTTATAATTTAAATTATATTGTTGTTTAAATAATATACATTTTCAGCGCTATCTATAAAAATAATAATTTGTAAACTCGTTTATAAATAACTTAATGATTTTCATTTTAGATGATGGAACTTGTACCTGAAAAACAACATATGCGAGGGAAACATTAGTTTTTCTATTTCATTTAAAGGAAAATGCTAGTGATGCACATAAATTAATGATAGATGCTTAAGCCAGTCATGCCTTAGGAGAAAGAACATGTCAGAACTGGTTTAATCGATTCAAAGACGGTAACTTTGATTTAGTAATTATAAGGTTGACATATGAGTAATAACGTTTTCAATAAAACTGTAAACAGCAAATGACAGAACAAATATATAAATTAAACTCATAGTCACTACTTTCTACAATGGAAGTCCTTTTAAAAAGTAATTTCATGTTATCATCTTTATATGAAGTTACATATGCGAGGGAAACATTAGTTTTTCTATTTCATTTAAAGGAAAATGCTAGTGATGCACATAAATTAATGATAGATGCTTAAGCCAGTCATGCCTTAGGAGAAAGAACATGTCAGAACTGGTTTAATCGATTCAAAGACGGTAACTTTGATTTAGTAATTATAAGGTTGACATATGAGTAATAACGTTTTCAATAAAACTGTAAACAGCAAATGACAGAACAAATATAGTAATTAAACTCATAGTCACTACTTTCTACAATGGAAGTCCTTTTAAAAAGTAATTTCATGTTATCATCTTTATAAATATTTACTGGCTGGAATCGTAAAATTCTTGAATGGCAATATTTACAGCTTCATATGCGAAACTAACTTCTCTAACGTAACAAGAAAATATTGGATTATCAACAACAGATGATGAAGAAAGGTTTAATCTCCGGACTGTAAGGAGGATGAAAATAAAGTTCCCAGCTGAAGTCGATAATTTTCTGTCTTCTTTGTGGTTTTCGTTATACATAATCCTGTTAAGGAATAACTCCATTTCCGTTTTTTATTTCACATTTTGATCTCTTAAACTAAGCATAATGCACGGTTATTGTTTCTCTCCAGATTGCAGAAGAATATTCAGAAATCATTTAGCATACCTTTTTTAACGTACTTATTTTCTATTTGTAAGATCAATGGCTTTGATGACTACGAATTTTCAAAAATATTTTGTATTATTTTTTTTTATAATAGTATAATTTTTTGATTTACTTTTGTAAATTATTGACTTTTTTGGAACTATTTAATTTGTTTAAATTCTCCATTTATAATAATTATTAGCAGATTATTTTATATTTTTTCTTTCTCTTATTTGTTTTAATGAAATAGGAATACATTTATTTTTCAATTAAAATATATAATAAGTAAAATGTTTGATTATTAAAGAATAATTTTTAAATTTTTGACAAAAAACATTTAGATAATTTTAATTTTATTTTTAAAATCTTGCATAAATGTGTTAATGATATGTTAATAATTAAAACATATTATTCTATAATTAATTAATGAAAATAACTAATTAATTATTTTAAATATGAAATTTTAAAAAAAAATTTAAAAAGAAATAAATAAATAAATAAAATAATAATAATAATATATACAAATAATATACAAATTACGCTAGCACCACGCATACTATATATTATTATATATTATTGTATATTATTATATACAAATATATATTTATATAAATATATAAAATTAATAAGTATAAATTATCTTATAAATTGACTCCTTTTTACTACGATTAAAAAGACAAAATATATCTTTTATTATTCTATAAGAATTGTAAAAAAACTCCAAGATTTAATATAATATAAAATGTATAAAAATAACTTAAAGTAGTTTATTTATAATTTTTAAAACCAAAAATCTTTCATTGATTTTTCTTAAGCTCTGTTGTCTTTTACCTTACTCCTTTAAAAAGTATCGATCTTACTCAGAATATTTAAACAAGCAGTGCACAAATATTAGGAGTACCCATAAGTAATCAATTATTTTTACTATGCAGTGTTTGCTTCATTTTAGCTCAGACTCTGAATATATAAACAAGTGTTTTATAAATTTAAATTACAATCATTGACCTTGGATATTGATTATAATTTAATTCAAACGATTTTAATATTCTGATATAAAATGCGGAGAATCAACCACGTGACGAACATTTACGTCATTGCATACTATTTTATTTTCGATCGGGTGTTAATGCAACTGTTGTAACAAAGAAGATTTGTAATGTTTATGGAGACGTATTAAAGTCAACGTGCCAACATTGGTTTCGAAAATTTTCGAAGGGTTATTTTGGTGTGTCTGAAAGCGCACGAACTGGACGCCCGGTAGAGTTTGATAAAGACGCTCTAATAGCACTGGTGGAAACGAATCCCAAAATGAGTATCTAGGAAATAGCAAAAACTACTTGGTCAACAGTTCAAAAACATCTAAAAGAAATCTGGAAGGTTTACAGGCAGGGTATATGGGTTCCACATCTATTGTCGGAGATGAATAAAGATCAACGGCGTACAGTTTGCACATCTCATTTGTGCAGACAAAGAAATGATCGGTTTTTAAGAAAGATTGTTACTGGTGACGAGAAATGGGTTTTGTACAAGAACAAAAAGCGCAACAAGCAATGGCTTTCTCCAAATCAACTAGCCGTATCCATTCCAAAACTATCCCTCACTCTAAAGAAGGTATTACTGTGCGTTTTGTGGGACTGTGGTGGTATAATTCATTTTGAACTATTGAAATCAGGCGAAACAGTTACGGCTGAATTTTATTGCCAACAATTGGGTAGATTACGAAACCAATTGTTCGTAAAATGACCAGGTTTCGTTATCAGAAAAGGGGTTATATTGCAATATCATAATGCAAGACCTCATGCAGCAAAATTAATCAAAGAAAAAAAAAGGTAGCCAAACTGGGAAGTTTTCCACATCCACTATATTCTCCAGACATAGCGCCATCGGATTTTCATTTATTCCGGTCCATGGAACATTTCCTGAAGAATCAAAATTTCAAAAATGCCGATGATTTTCGAACTCACCTAGAATCATATTTCTCTTCAAAGGAAACAGAATTTTACGGCCGGGGAATTGAAACTCTACCAACAAGATAGCAAAAGGTCCTAGACAATGATGGAAACAATATAATCGATTAAAAATAGAATACATGTATTTAAATTATTTTTTTGTTTTGCCACTTAAATAATTGATAACTTGTGGGTACTCCTATTATATTTATCGATTAGATTTAATATTAATAATATTCTAATATGTTGCAGAAGTGCTGCAGAACTGATGGCCCACCTTAATAATTTTATTTATTATTTTTATTCTGATAAAACTGAATTAAGTTAATTATTCTTCAGTCTAAGAGGCCTGGATTTCATGTTATAAATATATAAATAAAAAAGAATATATATTTTCACCATAATAAACGCGTATCTGCCGTCTCAAGTTAAAATGATGGCAATGTCCACCACCCTTCAGATTCCTTCAAACCCCGAATCTGGAACTATCCATCATTTGAGGAACGAGTGATCAAACGGCAAACAATTTGCCAATGAACACAAATAGGCAATCAAATTATTATTAATATTATTGCAGAAAAAACGGTTAGATAATAATAACAAAATGCAATTATGAAGTAAAATAATAATTCCACTTTAATTAGTGATATTAATACTTGTCTTGCAGAATTAATATTATCATCTACTTATAAAACGACATTATTTGCCTGGCAAATATTGTAATTGAAAATTGGTAATTACAACTAAGATGTTCATCTTCCGGCGCTGGAAAGACAATTAATTTATTTTCGTTTATGAGAAAAAAACTTTCCACAATCATTCTCCAACCATCGCAATTAATTTCTTCAATAACCATTTCATAACTATATTTCCAAGTGAAATTACCACACTAAATTTGGAAAAATATCATTAAAAACTGAGGCAAGTACGCTTTTGAACTCATTTAAGGCAAATTAATTTCAATTAATATTAACCATAAAAGAATAAGAATAATAATAATTATTATTATTATCGCTTCTGCCTTTGCTTTTGCATTTGTCATTGATATTA